>JAHHUM010002183.1:22350-142602 GCA_036173005.1 Crenichthys baileyi | reverse complement strand
TTGTTTTGTTAGCCCCCAATCCCAACCAAAATTATTTAAGGAAGTGTTCCCTCTGATTACCAGCCCCATTTTAGATATGATTAATCTATTTTTTTAGTAAAATGGTATGTACCACAAGCTTTTTAAGGGGTAGCTGTAATTAAAACCCTTTGCTTAAAAAACCCTTTTGCTTGATCGAGATGACTTAATAAATTACAGACCTATATCCAATCTTCCATTCTTATCTAAAATTTTTCTTGAGAAAATTTTTTGCTAATCAAAATGTGGTTGAGCATTTAAAACAGCAATGACCTGTTTTGAAGAGTTTCAGTCAGGTTTTCGAGCTCATGATAGCACTGAAACAGCTCTGCTGAAAGTCGCTGAAAGTCAGACTTGTGTCCTTTTTTTACTGGTTCTGTTTTAGATCTCAGTGCTGCCTTTTGATACAGTCTTCATATAATTTTTCCTAGAAAGGCTGGGAATATGCTGTAGGGATGGGGGAACAGCACTAGGCTGGTTTAAATCTTATTTGTCTGACAGATTCCAGTTTGTTCATGTAAATGAAAAATCATCTTTAAACTCCAGGGTTAATTGTGGAGTACCACAGGGTTCGAAAGGGGGCCAATTCTCTTTACAAATATATTGGTTTCCCAATAGGAAAATTTAATCAGCCAGCATAGAATAAATTTTTAACTGTTACGCTGATGACACTCAGCTTTACTTATCCATAAATCCTGATGAGCCCAAACCTTTTAGATAGACAACCCAACATGTCTTGAAGACATTAAAACTTGGATGACTTTTAAAAATTTTTTCTGCTTCTAAATTCAGACAAGACAGAAGTTTGTCGTCTTTGGACCCGGGAGTTTTAAAAAAAGGAACTGCTTAGTCAATCACTTAACCTGGATGGCATTAAATTGACCTCCGATATATAAAGTAAAAAACCTTGGTGTTATTTTTTGACCGGGACATGTCCATTTAAATCCCATATTAAACAGGGTTTTCCGGGATTTCCCTTCTTTCATCCGGGAACATTGCCCAAAATTAGAAATATCCTGTCCGGGGAGTGACCAAAAAAAACTAGTCCATGCATTTGTTACTTCCAAGGCTGGACTATTTTGAAATTCTTTACTATCAGGATTTTCCACAAAATGCATTTAAAAGCCTTCAGCTGATTCAAAATGCTGCCAGCCAAGAGTTCTGATGAAAATTAAAAAGAGGAATTCATATTTTCCCCTATTTAAACTTCCCTCATTGGTTTCCCTTTTAAATCCAGAATAGAATTTTTAAAATTTTCCTCCTCCTCACATAAAAAGCCCCTTTAATGATTTAGCTCCATCATACATCAAAGGATCTGATTGTTCCATATTTTCCTAACAGAGCACTTTCGTTCTCAGAAACTTTTGGTTTACTGGTGGGTTTTAGAGTCTCTAGAAGTAGAATTTGGGGGCAGATCCTTTAGTTATCAGGCTCCTCTCCTGTGGAACCAGCTCCCAGTTTTAGTCCGGGTAGGCGGACACCCTGTCTACTTTTAAGGCTAGGCTTTAAAACTTTCCCCTTTTTAAAAAGTTTATATTTTAAGTGGCCCCTTAGTTATCCTGAGCTATCTTCCTTTTTTTTACCTCCGTCTTCTTCTCCCTTTTTGGATGGAGTAAGGGGAGTCAGGTTTTACCTAAACCGGCTCAGTTATGGTTGAGGTGAAAAAACCACCTCAACACATAGAATCAAAAAATTTTAAATAATGTCGGGTTCACAGAAAAGGGAATTTTTATGCCGATTTTGGGGGCCCCGATCTTCCATTTCCGACATGCCCCGATCATCTAGATGGCTCTTAAGATAACCTTGGGAATATATCCTGCTGTGTGTGGTGTGTTAAATTTGATCTATTCTGCTTGGAAGGACGTCGGGACCGCTCCCCCTCAATCGGGGATTTTCCACATGTTGGGATGTCTTGGGCCTGATATTCTATCGTGTGGGGTTTTCCCCAAGGACAAACAAGCATGCCACCTCTGTTGAATTTTGACGTATCAGAAAGGCGAGGTGATGGAAACATGGAAGGGAATTACTCGAAATCCCCACTTGATCTCATACACACCCTCCATTTCTGCTTACCTGTATGAACCCCCCTCTTTTTTTCCAATGGGTTATGGTCAATCTGACAGAGAGAGGTATCCCAATCGTTGTGGTTTTTTAGTATAACAATGGCCATCAGGTGGCTCTTAGTTGGAAAAACGTCTACTTTTAAGGCTAAGGCTTAAAACTTTCCTTTTTCTGATAAAATTTATAGTTAGAGTGGCTTAGGTTTTCCCCTGAGCTATCTCTGTAGTTTATGCTGCTATGGGTTTGGGCCTTTTAGGACATAATGACCACTTTCCCACCCTCTTCGCTACTTTCTCACACTACTCTTCAATTTTTGCATTATTTGCTGTTATTTCAGCTTTTAACTTTTGTTCTCTCTCTTTTTTCTTCCTAGAAGCTACACCTGCCCCGACTCTGTGTCTACCTTAAAACCTTTCTGGAGAGGGGAATCCTCCAAGCTTTTGCTGGCAAAAAACTTAATGCTCACCCTCTACCGATGATCCCATGGTCCCCGTCCCCTTTCAGTGTTTTCCCCTTTTCTCTCCTAGAACATAGCTACTGACTGAGCTTTTACTGTAACTAACTCTATGTGCTCTCTTCAGACTCTAAAAATTGAAAAAGGGGTCAGAGATTTTATATGTTCTTTCTTTCTAGGTGAAACGAGTAAAGGAGCTACATCCATTAACATTTACCTTTTTTCCCTTCCCCTAGAAAGTACTCCTGGATCAGTGCTTCTTTGTTCTCTTTTTTGTCTCTGCTCTGTTCTCTCTCCCACCCCATCGGTCGTGCAGATGGCCGGCCTTCACACTGAGCCTGGTTTTTGCTGGGGGTTTCTTCCTGTTAAAAAGGGAGTTTTTTTTCCTCTTCCACTCGTCGCTACATGCATGCTCTAAGTATGAGGGATTGCTGGCAAAGTCAAACCCAGTGACTGTCCACTGTCTCTACATGCTCCCTCCGGGAGGAGTGAATGCTGCAAGTCACTGACTGGATGCAATCTGCTGGGTTTCCTTAGATAGACAAACTTTTTATCCAATTTGAATAAATAACAGAATCTGACTGCACTGTTCAATGATTCGGATTAATTGTAATGCATATACCTGACCGACCTTTGTGAAGTGCCTTGAGACGACATGTGTTGTGAATTGGCACTATATAAATAAACTGAATTGAATTGAATTGAATATTTAACAATGATTAGAGCTCAAGCCTTTTTCTCCCTTTATTTGCCATTGACTTTAGGCTGAATTTATTAGAATACAGCACAGGCTCTCTAGATATTTAGAAAACACAGTATAAGACAAGCTAAAACCTCTGATTGCTCCAAAAGTGGAAAGGGGAGAGACAAGAGGGTCGGCAGGGTGGAGCAGATGAAGACAAGTTTCAGGGGTAATTTGTGACAGAAAGATAGTTGCACTAAAGAAATTAACACGATCTGCGGTAATAAATGGTATGTGAATGGTGGCACTAACAACAGAAGTTGGAGTTTGCAAATGTGGACAACACTAGAAAAAGTTTTGTTTTGGTCAATTTGGTGAAGATGTCATATTGACAGGAGATTTAGAAAACGTGTGCTTTTAGAACATGTGCTTGGATTGTTAGCAGTGGTAATAGGACCTAGATGTAGTTTTAGAAGATTTAAGGTTTCTTAGTGGGTATAATAGTCTACAAAATGTTAATCTCAGAGCATCCAATAATTGAAAGTTTCTTAATTGTTGGCTTCTTTTATAGAACATGAATGTGACAGTTTTACGGTAAGACACTATGCTCCACACCTAAAATCTGAGGTTAATTTGGCCTCTGTGGGACACTGGGTTTATGCATCTGCCTGACTCTGCAATCCCCCCTTTCTATGACTCACTACGTAGAAATCCACTCTGTTAGGTCTACTCATACCCACATATATAAAGCAGACATGACAAATACTGGGCTTCCACCATTATGAGCTCATTGAAAAACAGCTGCCATTCCCTCACAGGGGTCAAACGAGGGGGGGAAACCTTGAATGTTTCACTGCCTGTCTGTCTTCTTGTCTGGCTTTATCCCTATATATGTCTAAGACATCCTGTGTTTTTTATAACTGGGTTCTTTACTTTTAGTGAAATAATACACATCAGTTTGGTATTTTAGGACAAGTTTAGAGGCATTGTTTATAGATTGCTAAATATTCAGATTCAGACAGCTTCAATTCATTTGTAGCCTACTAGTCCCTTCATTCACCTCTAACATGCATCCAACAAAAAGAATTAATTCATTGAACAACAATACAGCATAATTACAACAAAAGCTATACACACACAGCAAGCACTGACAACAACAAAAAAAACAACAACAAACAAAAAAATTGCAGAGGGATTATAACACGATTAGTTCTGGACATGGTCACAATATAACATTGACTTGAAGGTAATAATACGAATTCTCATAAAAGGATGTGGTCAGGCAGGATGATAATTTCCATCCATCCATCCATCCATCCATCCATCCATCCATCCATCCATCCATCCATCCATCCATCCATCCATCCATCCATCCATCCATCCATCCATCCATCCATCCATCCATCCATCCATCCATCCATTCTCTTCTTTACAGTGAGACACTGAAGCAGTGGCCCCAATCTGTCTCACCATCTCCTACACCATCCTACCATCAGTCATAGCCAAGTCACAATATTTGAACACCTCCACCTGAGGCTGTGACTGACCCCTGACCCAGAGGGAGCAGTACATCTTTTTCCAGTTGAGAACTGGAATTTGGTTCTCAAGACATGGAAGAGCAATTATTTTACATTTTAGACTGCCGTTTACTTTCTTTCGTCCTTGTATTTGCTATGCTTGCTTTGTCATGATAACAAGGCAAGTCAGCTAGTCTCTACCCCCTAAATAAATAATCCGTAGATGAGTCAATTTCTCTGTGTGTAATTTTATAATCTGTAGTTCCCCCTGTGGGTGTTCTCAATGGCAGAAAATCCTATTTGACTCAAAAAACTTTGGTCCTCCCCTCGTTCTGTAAGTAACATTGGATTCATACACAGAGGTGAGCCCATCAAAAGGAGAGTTTTCCCAATGTGGTATGGCTAAATGATAGAGCATGACTTCAGCAGTGGTTAGGCAAGCGATTGGAGGAAAGAGGAAAGTGCAGTCAGCTGCTTGGACATGACTGCAGGGAGAGAGCAACAGTAAAATAACAACCGACAGGAAAACAAGGGATGAATAGATAAAGATGGAAAAGAAGGTCCTCTTCCACTGACTCTGTGCCTCTGCCATGTGAGAACCTCATGACAAATAGAGAATTTCCTTGAACTTAACACTTGAAAGCTGTTTTCTTTGTTTTTTAGCATTGAAATCTGTTTTTTTTTCTATTATCCGAGTAATTTTCTCCTCCTCACCACCCCGTAAAAAACCCAAGTTGGTGTTGATACAAGACTTGCACGTATTAAGTGCCCCCCCCTTACAATGACCCACAAAGGGATCTGAGTGTTTAAGGCAACACAGCAGAGGGAGTCTCTTTGGTTTGTTATTTCTGGCCGTGATTCATAAAACCTTTAGCATTGCAAATGAACCAAAACTGGCTCCAGACTCCCTACAAAGATCCCACATTCTTACTGACATGATTTTGGGCTAAAAACTAAGGAGAGATAAAGTTTACAAGAGTCAGTAGAAATAAAATTAAAGTTGAGTATCAGAGATAAAATGTAGGATACTGGATTTAGTTCTCTGTGGTGATTCAAATCTTTATCCTGGACAAACCAGGGGTTTTAAAACTTCACTGGTACTTCTTCTGTTCCTCCTTTGTTTTTTTTTACAAATCCCAAACTGTGTGTTAAAAAATCAGTAATCAATATTAGGACTAGTCTACACTAACAGTCAAAAGTATTGACATACCTTTGTCATTGGATTTTCCCGATTTTTATTACTTTCTACATTGTAGATACATAGTGAAGATATTAAAACTATGAAACAAAATTATGTCGAATTATGTTCCAAACAAAATATAGTGAAATAACTAAAAGCATCTTTTATATTTTAAATTCTTCAATATAGCCTTTGCTTTGATTACTGCTTTGCACACTCTTGACATTTTTGCAGTGAGCTTCATGAGATGCTCATCTAAAATGGCTTTCCAACATTCTTGAAGGAGTTCCCAGGGGTAGTAATTAAAATAAATACAAACCATTGAAAGAAAAGATATGTCCAAACGTTTGACTGATATTTAACATATTGTGGTTTTCAGATATGTCTCAGCATGAAAGCACTGAAAACTTGTTTGTGTTTTATAAAACAAAATTAAAACTTTTGCTAATCACAAACTGTGTTGTAAAAATCTTTGTACAGTTCAGGTCCTAAACTTTCAAAGTACTTTAGATGTTTAGCTAGAGATGATCCAATTTCCATAGAAAACATTGAAGCATCCCTTTAATTTGGCACCAGATCTGCAGCTCTGAATCAGGTATCAACTGCATTGTTATTAGTGAGCCTGCTGTACCTGACACATTTTTCTTACTGTACTTTCACTGTGCACAAAATGTATGGACACGTAAAGAAGCAATAGAAAACTTTTTTTATAGATCATAGTGCCCCCTTGCTCCGTGCTTTTCCTCCCTGGGTGGAGAGCCATTTCATTCATATCAAAAACCAATGCTGGATCCAACAATTCGGTACAACTCTACTGTATTTATACTCTGCCTGTTGTACAATATTTTCCAGAACATTTTAAATGCTGGCAAATGTTTTTCAACGGACACTCTCTGGAGGAAGAGGGTGACCAGATAGTGATGAGGGTGAGCGGAAGATGAAATTAGAGAGGAGATGGAGGAGGGAGAGGAGGTGAGAGCAGAGGAAGTCACTCGGGGATAAGATAGATGTCTGAAAAAGGGAAAACTGAGCAGAGGAGGAAGTGAAGCATATGAAAGGGTGCGGGTAATGGAGGAGGAAGAGGAGGAGGGACTCTGATATACTGATTGTAGATAGAAGCCAAATCTGGAAAACGTCCAATTCTTAGAAAGTGGAGAGAGCAAGGCTTTGGTAATTTCCCACTTTTTTGCTGAGTTCTATTCTTTTTAACCATCATGCAGTAAAAAGCACAACAGACTAAACTAAATTATACTTTCACCTTAGGATCCAGATAGCATGATAGGTTGAATTAATGGCTTGTCTTTGTCTCTTTAGGCACAACAAAGACAGAAATCTGGAGCAAAGGGGAGCTGACGAGCAGATTAGAAGGAAGGCAAAAGATAAAACATGACAAATTAGGACAGCATCTGGTCCTCTTTGATGTTCCAAAACCTCCCAAAGGGGGGATTTGTTTTCTGCCAAGCAACCCCAGCTGAAGTCTAATTAACTATTTAGCTTTAGTTTTAATTCCAAACTCATGAGGTGATGGTTTTTCTGTTTGAAACCGTCACTCTAACACACATACACGTATTCAGACCCCATGCAGCTGTTATCATGAGGAATTATCAGGGTGTAACTAGCAGACTGACAACGTGTAGTTTTGGTATATATGAAATGCACACACACACACACATTGGGAACACATAAGTACTGCACAGGGAGCATCCCTTTTTATAGGGACTAGCTGGTGTGATTAAAGGGTGAAGATGACGGACGAATAAAAACAGTGGAGTTCTCAGATCAGCTTGGGTCATCCAGGCAGGGAGGAGGAAGAAGATTACAGACAAGAATGGAGAGAGACAATGCACAGAAGAAAGGGTGGGGACAGAAGTTAAATGAAACATAAATAGGAAACTAAGGAAAAACTATGAAAGAAATAAACCAAAGAAAGTGTAAGAAAAAGAAAAATGGGATGGCAGACATCAAGACATCAGTAGAAAGGGTCATTATATACGTCAGCGCAGTAGCCGATACCACTTTCAACATAACTGGAGGTAGTTGCTAAAATAAATTGTTGGGAAAAGAGAACGTATTGGAACTGCAACCATGGAAGCAGTCATGGGAAAGTGACATGGAAAAACCAAGAAACAGGATGCGTGGGAAATTCTTTCAGGAAAATAACAGTGAAAGTTATTTAAGTAATAGCTGTTAAAGTCAGCAGTTGTATTTGTGAGCTGTACTTCTTTTGTTTTCTTTAAGACCTCTGTAGCATTTGACACTCAGACTATGAGTGTCAAAAAATCCCCTCGGTAAATCAGTAACACTTTTCTGTTGTTTGCTTTCTGTTTCTTTATTACATTTGATCCAGTACTGTTTTGAAATGATTTTAAAGTACATTTTACTCCACAGCAAACAAAAGCATGACAATGTCACCAGAACTGTTTTTACAGTTTCTTGCAAAAACATTCATATCTCTTCCACTTTTTGACATTTTTTCTCATTACAACTACATTATTGGTATTTTATGTGACAGGGCTACATAAAGTAGTGCATAAATGTGAAATGGTGGGTAAAATGGGAAAAAGAGAGACTTTATTCACACATAAAAGCATGTTTGTTTCCAGTCCCCCTGGCTCAGATACCCCTAAATAAAATCCAGTACAATCATTGGCCTTCATAAGTCACCTAATTAGTAATAATAGTCTGCCTGTGTGTTAGGTATTCTCAATATACTGTAAATACAGCTTTTATGTGAAGGCCTCAGAGGTTTCTGAAAAGAAATTAGGGAATAAAGTCCAAGGAATACAACAAACATATCCGGGATAAAGTTGTGGATAAGTTTAAATCCGATATAAGTTATAAAAAAAATTCCCAAACTATGAATATTTCACAGAGCACTGTTCAGTCCATCATGTGACAATTGAAAGGGAAAGAATAAACCTACCAAGACATGACTGGGCAAGGAAAGCATTAATCATAGAACCAGCCAAGGGGCTGATTGTATCTCTAGAGGAGCTCCAAAGATCTACAGCTCAGGTCGGAGAATCTTTCTAAAGGGAAACACCTTGTCATGCACTCCAGAGTCCAGTCCAGAGGAAGATATGTAGATTAAGCAAACAGACCTTCAATGAAGGGGTTAAGATATAAGCATATTCAAGAATGTCCTTAGGACCAGACCTTAATCATTTTTGGAGCTCTGTAGCAAGACCAGAAAATTGCTCTTTTTGCATCTACTCTGATGAATCTTGAACTATTTTGCCAACCTTTTAGAACCATACCCCCAAAGATTTGATGCTGTATTCGCAGCTAAAACATTAAGCACAAAAATGCAAATAATGTATCCTTGTCCATCCACTTTATAGTTATGAACTGCTTTGTGTTGATATATGACCAAAAATCTAAATAAAATGCACTAAAGTTTGTGGTTGTAAAAACTAAAAAAATTATATAAGTTTAAGGTTTATAAATATTTTTTGCAAGCCACTTTGCAGCTACTACTAGCTCTTCCTGTGTGATTTTAGACAATATACATGCACATAGAAAACTATGGCAAATCTTTAACATTTACCAGACCTACACCCTTAATGATCACTGTTTGCATTGTTATTGTGAGCGGTTTTGTTTTCGTTTGTTAAAACATTTGAGAAGCCATAACTACAAGGCAAAATTAAAGATTTTTTTTGGACTCTGTCATTTTGGACATGTGTTGTTTCACAAAACAAAATGTTACTGCTGCAACGTCTGAGGCATGCACACTCACACAACTGGAGCAGCAGACTATGTCCTTCTATGGTGGGAAAAGGGTCCTGCAGTCGGGAGCATGTGTAGCAAAGTGGTGAATCACAGTTTCTTTGTTCTCCCCAGGGACAAAATATACAACAATTTTCTTCTTATTCTACCCAGTTTGGAAGTTGCTTGTAGGATAATGTTTCCCAAAAAAACTCTAGAGTCTAATACGTTCTTTCATCTAGAGTAAAGCCCCAAAAATGAAATCACATGTTGTAACCCAAAGGAAACTGAGTGCACTCCAGCATTTATTCAATACATATAATACATTGCTTTAATTAAGATGAGTGAGTGGGATTCACATGTTTTTTATTATCAAATTTGTTGCATATTTATCTTATTTCATCCCATAAGTCTGAAAATGAAAAATGAATAAAATGGCATTTTTATTCCTCTTCTTTGGTCATATGTTTTATGCCTTTCGAAGGTCAGACTCACTGACTGGATTGAACAGAAAATGAATCACCTACTGTTGCTTAAGATGGGACTTTTCTGAGGCAAGAAATAGTGATGACAAAATCACCTTTAGATTTGAACTTAGTACAGATTCACAAACAATAGATTTCAGAGCAGGGTCAGACATTTATCATCAACCCCCCAGAGTTTAAAAACAGAAATGTTAATGTCAATTAGTGACCATAACGTTCGTTAATAGTCTTGGCTAAAATGTTAGTGATTTTTGGAAATGTATTCGCACCACTCTCTAAGATCCAGTAACTCCACAAAAGATGAATGAATTGAATAAAATACGAACTGCAAACTATATTTACCATTACCTCTATTTATTGTATCTTTGAGTACTTCAGTTTGAGAAATCTGATGAATTTAGCTGAAAAGATTTACTAATCTGACAGTAACTGTAAAATATACGCTCTCTAAGAAAGATCTTGCAAGTGTCTTCTCTATGTTGGCCTCTTGCCTAATGACCGCATCCATCCATCCATCCATCCATCCAATGCATCCATCCAACCATCCATCCATACATCCATCCATACATCCATCCATCCATACATCCATGGGTTGTAAACCCAGAAGGGGAGCCTTTCACTTTAGAGAATGTAAATGCAAACTGTATAAAACACCATAGACTGTCCCTCCAAGCAAAATGTTGGTGAAAAGATGCAAAAAACATACCTTCCATTTTAACAATGTTAAAATGTGGTTGAATGAAAAAAAGCAAAATAGGCCTGAAAAAATACAATATTGTGCCAAAAGTATTGGGTCCCTCCAGCAAATTAATAAATTCCAGTGCTACAATCACTTCTATGTCTGCAGGAGTATAAAGTTTGGTGTGGAGAAACTTGACTGACCTGCAAAGAGTCCTGACCTCAACATTCTTGAACGCCTTTAGGATGAATTAGAGGGGAGGCTGCAATTCTGGTTTTCTTATCTAACTATGAACACACTCCTAAGCCTTGTTGAAGAAGTTTACAGTTGTTTAACATTGCTACTGCTGGCAACGGTGGGTCCATCAACAAATTGGACCCTAAAGATTAAGAATGGGATATCATCAAAGTTCGTGTACATGTAAAAGTAGAGAGACAAATGCTTTTGGCAAGTTAGTGTTTGTCATTTCATATATAAATGTGGTTGATCAAATGGGCTAACCAAGCCTAGCTTTTAGCTTCTTTGTTTAGTTTAAATGTTGCTATTACCACCAATTATAGCCATTATTGTCATTATAACAGTTTAAACAATAAGGAACACGTAGCTCTTTCATAGTTGTTGGAGATGTTTTGGATATTAGGCCAAACAAAAACTTTGCCTACAAAGTCTTGTGTGGATTTTTGTATGTGAAATCTATGACTTGTATTTGTATAATATATATGGCAGGGCCTTCCTCCCTTCTTATTTTCTATGTCTTTTTGCTATATACATCATCGGAGGGCTTAATAAAAGCCTGCAGGAGACTGGGCTACATGTCGTAAGTAAAACAGTCGCCCTTCTGTTCAGATTGCAGAGCAGATATTTTGGGGTAGTTCAATGCACAACATCAAAGGCCTTGACCTGATTTATTTGCAGTGGTTCAGTGGACAGGTAGGTCTCTTCTAATAATGTAGCCCATCTAAAGACTTGAAAGCACCCCAAATCCTTTCTTGATCTTTGACCTACTCCACACATTCATGCTTACACACTTCCTTCTCTTCATATAACAGGTGTGATTTCTCTTAGCTAAGCTCTGACTAGAATTCATACGGTCGAAGTGCAGTTAAAAAGAAGCCCAAATGTTGTCCAGGTATTACATAACTTTAAACTTCAGCTATTTGCTTCTTCTCATCTCATATTTTTTATTATTGTCTGGTCAATGTTTTCCTTCTCACCATGGAAAAGTTTTATGACTGTTGAGGTGCAAACCCAGAAGTTGCTTTGGTAACCAAATAATATCACTGCCATTTTTAGTAAAAAGAAGAAGGGGAATACAAATCGTTGTGATTAAATGCACAGGAGTTCATTAATCACATTTGTGGCCTCTTAAACTCACTCTCATTGTTACACCAGCATGATTACATCATGATCTCTTTCTTCCTCGCAACCTGGTCAGTCAAACAGATGTCTTTCCACGGCTGCCAAGCTTCTGGTGCATCTCCATATGCATTTCCCCGTCTGCTCCCAGTGTCTGGTTTCCACTCAGAACCAGTGGAGTCACTCAGGTCATGATATAACAAATCAAGAAGAAAAAGAATTGAGAGCAATGCATTGTCATTTTGCACAAATTGCTCACAGAATCTCAGTATATGTAATATAGAAACACAGACACAAGACTATGGGCTAGGAAAGAAATCTACTCCCAACTTAACTCATGGTGCACAGTGTACAAAACTATGTTTTTTATTAACTATAGTGGTATTTTCCATGCTAAGTTTAGAATGGATCGCTCTCTTGAGCTTCTGTTTCCATTCCAATTAAACAAAGGTGAGAGAAGTTTTTTTCTGGCACTTCCAGTTCTGAGAAACTCAGTAAAATTATTCAATAATAAAATCTCTTAAATCGCCAATCCTAAAAAAGAAAATGTCTTGCATTGCTTTTTAATGGTCATTGCAACATTGAAAGAAACAAAAATAAATCTTCTGCAAAACTCTGTACAAATGTCAAACTAATGTTACATTTGAGTAACCAGAAAATCCATCAAATGGGAATAATCTGTGGCTTGATAAAGTCCCTTGACCCCTGACCCGAATATTTTTATGATTAAAAAAATGTCCCTCAGTTTTTTGGTTCCCTTTTATTAGAATGGTTGCGAAACAGAAAGTAGAAATGTGATGTCAAAAAGGGCAAGATTTTCCTCTGCATCTTATCAAAGAGTTGTGTGTGTGTTGCAGTCCTCAGACTTAACTGTGCCCACAAAGCACAACAAAAACACACACAACATCCTGGATACAAAAAGATGAATGCACTTCTTCCAAAACATTTCCATCTGCACTTATACCTCTATTTAAAACATTACCATGTATGAGTCAGATGCTTGAGGGAAGCCATCATTTGCCAGCTCTTCTGACTTTCCATGCACTCTGTCCTTAGTTAGTGTTTTTCCTCGGGGCTTCAGTGACTCAGGCAAAATATATTTGAGCAGCAGAATATTGTAGGGTGCCTTCTTTCATTACCCAATCTTTTCTTCTTCCTGTTCTCTTGCATCTTAACATCCCCCATTCAGCCCGTAGCCCAAACCCACCCACTTACAGTCTCTTGGTTAAGTATTTATACACATTACATTTTTCATATTTTGTCACATTACAAACGTAAAATGCAAATGTATTTTATTGGGATTTTATGTGATAGACCAACGCAAAGTAGTGCATTATTGTGAAGTAGAAGAAAAATGATATAAGGTTTTTAAATATTTTCACAAATAAAAATCAAGTCTATTGGGGAAAGTCTCCAACAGCTTTCAACATTTTAAGATATTAAATGCTCAGTCCGAATGGATGGAGAGGGTCTGTAAACATCAGTATTTAGGTCTTCCCACAAAAGCTTGATCGTTCTTTTCATCAGCTGACCAGCTTATGTGTCCCTGCTGAAGAAAAGCATCCTCACAGCATTACACTGACACCACCATGTTTCATAGTGGTATAATACGTTAAAGGTGAGCATTTTGCATGTTGGCCCAAAAGGTTAGTTTTTGTTCCATATGACTAGACCACCTTTTTCCAGATGTTTGCTTGTTGCAAACTACAAACATGACTTTGGGTTTTCTTTCAGCAGTGTCCTTCTTCTTTACCACTTTTCCAAAGGACAGATTTGTGTATTGCACAACTAATAGCTGTCCAGCCAACAGATCTCCTTATGAGTTGTGGATCTCTGCAGTTACTCTGGGCCTCTGTATCTCTGACAGCAATGGGTTTGCAGTTGTGCTAGATTCTTTCAGTGTTTGGATGATGGATTGAATAGTGCTCTGTGAGATGTTTCAAGCTTGGGATATTATTTAATTACCTATTCCTGCTTTAAAAACTCTGCGACCATATCGCAGCTGTGCTTGTTGGTCTTCATAAAGCAGTTGGTTCACTAATCCTCTCTCATTAACCTTTTAGGACCTCACAGAACAGCTATATTTACATGTGATTCATTTACACACAGCTGTATTTTATATTGTAATGTCTTTTGAAGGCAACTGGTGGCACTGGAAGTAGTATCTTTTATTCATAAGACTGCAACACTGTTTAGATTTTTATTTGTAAAACTTAAAAGTTGTAAAATGAGTATCATTTCCCATCTTTTTCAAAAATATGCAATGCTTTGTTGCTCTTTTACATAAAATCCCAATAAGATACACTGAAGTTCGTACTTGTAACGTGACAAAACATGGAAAGGTTCAGTTTCACTGCATATAGGCACACCCAAATGTTGTTCTTGTATTTTCCTTTTCTGGAGTTCGGACTCTGAAATTCCTCCCCAGTGTTATGGGGGAACCATGGAAACTGCAGTTAGAAATCCCCTTTGTGAACACATGACATTTAAACTTTGATTTCGGCAGAAAAAATTTTTTTAGAATTGCAAAAATGAAACTCAAAAACATGCTCTTATTTTATTTTAAATGATTTTACTTGCAGGAAAATTTTGATTATGCATAGCGCAAAATCTAGGATGTAGGATTTTAATTTCCACACATGGAAATGAAAATCCTACATGCAGGTCAGAGTAAGGGGATTGACCCCTGGAATGTTATTGTCTGGCTAGTTCATCTTTTTTAGGAATCAAAAGTGCAACTTATTCTATTCATTTTGTGAAACTCAGCAATGTTTTTTAACCTGACAAGGTCAATAATATTATCTTTTTTCAAATTCACATATTTTGCGTACAAAACAGTACACTTAGAAAAGATTTTAAAAAATAAATACTAAACTATGTCTTACAAATACCTAAACAATAAACAACTTTTAGATCTAGATCTAGCAGCTTGAAAGAAATACTCAGGATTCAATGAGAAACTCTCACTGGTTGCAGAAAGTAATGTAAACCATTGTTTTTAAATTTCCTGGAATATGCTTGGCATGTCTGCGTTAGTTTTGACGGTTTTAAAGGTTTAATGCCATTTGGGTTTTGGGTTTTGACATAGAAGTTCATTCCTTGGTGTTTAGTTTCTTAGTATTATTATTTCTTGTGTTTTTTCATCTATGCATTTTGGTTTGTTCTCTTATGTTAATTTAGTTTGTAGATCCTTTTGTGTTTTATTTCAGCTCCCTTTGTGTTAATTAGTCTCTCTTTCTCAGTTTCCCTCCTTTTATTTTACCACATCTATTCCACATCTCTGATTAGTTCATTTGGTTCCTTTATCATTTTCCTCCCCTGCCTCAGTATTTAAGCTCCTGGTTTTTCATTGTTCCTTGCTGGATTCTTCCCAAATATTGCCTGTGCTACATGACCTGCTCTCCCTATGATTTTCTCCATTAAATTCACCTCATTTCATTATTAAAGAACTCTGTTTTACCACAGTCAGTCTCTGCATTTGGGTCCTTCACAAACCAGATCATGACTTTGGGTGATTATTTACACTACATAGAAAAAGAAGGTAGGAGGTGACACCAAAGATTTTTCTGTGTAAAACATGTACTGAGAGAGGAGGATGTAACATGTTTGCGTTCAGAGTGACTGCCTGACAGGAAAGTAAAGCGATTAAAAACTAAAATATTACTGCTGTTTGGATGAATGCTATTTTTCATGGCATTCGGACTGGAGACACATTAGGTGGTCTGTTGTCAATTGTGTTTCACACATGAATATCACTGGTGAAGCTCATCCTCCTATGTCCATTTCCTGAGTAAATAATCTTTAGCTTCTCTGTAAATAACAACCCAATCCAAACATGGCAACAGTTTTTAAAAACATGACACAGTTTATAAAATAGGTTCACATAAACCGCTTTGGCATTTTTAAGATTAAACTAGAAATCTGCTTTCGTTGAGTCAAGTAAAGTCAAGTCAAGTCAAATTTATTTATACAGCGCTTTTCAGCAACAAGGCACTCTAGGCTCTGTACATAAGGAATAACATTACAATGATACAGAAAATCAAACAACAGAGGTAATTAAAAAAATAAAGAGAATAGAATGATGGATAAGAAAAGGAAAAGAAAATTGGACTGAAAACTTAACTAATAATGTTTAGATGGCACAGTCAAAGGCCACTCTAAACCAATAAGTTTTTAATCTTGATTTAAAGCAATTTAGGGTTACGGTGCTTTTATAGTTTTCTGGGAGTTTATTCCAGATTAGTGGACCATTAGAACTAAAAGCTGCTTCTCCATGTTTGGTTCTGGTTCTGGGTATGCAGAGTAGATTTGAGCCAGAAGACCTGAGAGGTCTGGGTGGTTGATACACTTACAACAAGTCTGTAATGTGTTTTGGTGCCAAGCCATTCAGTGATTTATAGACTAACAGAAGTATTTTAAAGTCTATTCTCTGAGCTACAGGGAGCCAGTGTAGGGACTTTAGAACCAGACTGATGTGCTCCACTTTCTTAGTTCTAGTGAGGACGCAGGCAGCAGCGTTCTGGATCAATTGCAGCTGTCTGATGGACTTTTTGGGCAGACCTGTGAAGACATCGTTGCAGTAATCAATTCTATTAAAGATGAACGCATGAATTAGTTTTTCAAGGTCCTGCTGAGACATTAGTGCTTTAATCCTGGAGATGTTCTTTAGGTGATAGAAGGCCAAGGTCACTCTGTTTGAATTCATAGTAAATGAAGAGACCAAGACAATAGTGTAAGATATTAACTGCTTACAACTTCCTGACAGAACCTTGTTTTAAAACTCTCAAACTATCCCTATAAGTAGCACTTCCCATTCTGAAGAGTTAGTATTTAAAAAAGGGCACAAATTACTTACTGAAAATAAACTAAATACAGGGAATTTTCATCCATTCCACTTCTTTGCCCTGTCCAAGGTTATATGCAATCATAAATGTTAATCACGTTACTGCAAAAGCTGACAACTCCACTTCCTCATCTGATTCAAATGTCCTCATCATGCCTCCAACAAAGTTCAAAATGATCATGTTGAAACGTAAAACTCCAGTCCTTGCAATAGAAACCCCTAAAGAAAACATCAGTACACACATCACAAACTCCTAAAAACCCTGGTTTGAACAAGAAAAATACTGTGTTCAGTGTCTGTAAAAGCTGCTGCTTTCAAGTGCATTTGTGGTGCTGTTAGTCAGATTTACATTTGTCTGTGAGATGTCCAGGCTAAAACACATCTCCACCTAAACACAGTCCACTATTCCCCCCAGAGACTCTCCTAACTTCCTCCCATCCCAGTGGGGGGCCAAAAGCCCATTGCATTATGGTCTGAGATAAACCAAATGCTGCAGCCGTGCCATCATCTGTCTGTTGGCTTGTTGGGGGGGAAGGGATCCCTGGGGAAATTGGAAGAAGGGACAAAGACAAAGGGAGAGGCCAGAAATCTGTGTGTTGAGTAACAAAGTAAATCTGAACCTGTTGTAGAAAAGAAAATGAAAGAAACACGATGGATGGAAAAAATGTTACCTCCCCAGTTTGCTTAGCGTGTAAACCCACTGAATAACCAAACACTTGTAGTTTGGAGTTTCCTAGTTGTTTGCTTTCAGAGCGCAGCTGCTTAGACTGTAGGTTTTTCAATTAAGTTCTGCTTAGATATCTTTATTATTCTTTAAAGTGAACGGATATGTCAGCACTCATCGGGTCATTCTGACTTATTTATAAAAAAATATATATGCGTACATAGATCTGAAAATAAAATTGTAAAAATGCTGAGAGCTGGTTCTAGCACATGTATTTGCCTTGTTAGGATTTAACATTTATGATATAAGTAAAAAGGGTAAAACAGTTAAGATATTTCTTGAATAAAAAAAACACACTTTTAAAATATTTTCTTCAGCTTTTTACTTCTTCCCCTTGACGTTTCCTTCCCATCTTTTCATTTAGTAATTTTTTAAATTACAAAAGAAACCCTGCAAAGCATCATTTTACAGCTTGCATTGAATATACTTGACAAGTTTTTACAAGGTAGTCCTATATGTTAAATTGTATAAACAAAACGTCTAAATATTAGTCATATTTATTCAGCTGAGTCAAGAACTGCTTACAGTCTATGTAAAAGTCTGTGAAATTCGGGCAATATGTTTGCTATATAATAACTTATTATTATATCTACTCTTTTAAAATGAGCAAAACCTCCTCAAGATAGTAGCAAAATAACACAGAAACGTTTGCTTTTATCAAACTTTTGGTTTGATAGTAAAAATTGTGAAAAAAGCTATCCTCCAAGCCTTCTTAAAGTTACACCAGCAAGGAAGAAGTGACATCCGGTTCAGAGTAATGTTAAGTATCATTTTGCTTTCAGCTTGTGGAACAGTACAGCAGGTTTTGTGGCTTTAATAAATCACAACCAAATCAAACTTTCCATGATTAAACAAGGAAAAACAGTGCATTGGAATGAGTCGGTGATGTGTTCATAACACATCTGCAAGTTTCCTGCTCAACAATACCACAGATCTACGTGCTAACTCACCCGTTTCAGATCTGATTCACTCATATATTTGGTGAGCTGTCGCTCAGTTATGGAGGAGGCTGAAGCTACATTTCTTCCAAAGTCTCTTGAGTTCTCAGCTTTTCTCTAACAGTAAATGTCTGTGAAAAAGCAAAAAAGTTGTGGTAAAGAAAACTCAGTAGTAACAAAAGAAAATTATATTTTATGGTCATTTTATATTGCTTCTTTACTTAAAGTGGGGAAAATATACAATGAGATGTGAACTATAAAAACTGACAAATGAAACCTAGCTTAGCAACTAAGGAAAACAAAAGTCAGCCCCATAGGCAACATGCAAGAAAAAACAACTCTGTACTTCTTAATTGCCAATGTTTTAAGGCATGAATAAATTGCCTCTGGCTACTGATTCAGCAAACAAACACTTACTCAACTTTAGTGAAACATTTTAAGTCGTGAGATTTGGAGATATTCAAAACTAATCAGAACAAGAAAAGTGTTGAGTCTGTGCTTTTTATCTCTTCATCTTTCTTCAGACTGTGACCTTATCTCCCTGGAGGACATGAAGTGGTGACAACAGAGGTAAATGAGCCAGAGGCAAGGGAGGGAGTGAAAACAGGAGAGGTTAAGAGACTTTTTTCCTTTTTGTAGGAATCCTTTTTCAAATTAGATAAGTCAACTGTATTGTGCCCCAAGATCGAGTAGTCTAGACTGATGTAGTAGCAAGATCTGTAGATATGCAATATGTCTAGAAAATATAGACTCAACAACATTTAAGCATTGAAAATTAAAAGTACTATTCTGTAGGTTTATGCACAGCTCTGCATACTCCTCTTCCTCGTTGCTCTCTCATCACAAAAAAAATGTAAAATGGCAAAATAGAAAACAGCATTCAAGGCAGAAAAAATGTCATTTATTTTGTAAATAATTATATATATAAACATAAGATCAGGACTGATCTGCATGCAGGCAACATATAAGTATTTTAGCACTTTCAAACAGAATGTATTGATGGAGAATCATGTTTTATCGGCAACACTAAGCACATTTTTAAATTAATGTTTAAGACGTGAGGCTGTTAGAAGGCTTTAAGCAGTTAATATCTTACCTGCAGTAGATTCAATGTCCGGGTATCTTCATTTAGTACAAATTCGGATTGGTTGGTTCCCAGAAGCTGAAGCTAAAGGCTAGTCCAAGAGGGGCTAAACCTGAAGCAGACTTCTACCATCATAAACAACTCTGTTTTTCAAGCCTTTAAACAATTAACCTGTTTACGCTGTGTGGTTACTTACACAAAAGCTGATGATTATTTACACTGGGAATGGTGGTAGGAGGGGATGTGCCATCTGTTGTCTTCCTGAGAGAAACACTTACTGGGAATGGAACATGTAAAACCCTTTTTCATCAGCGTTACTGTCTGATACAAAGGTACAGCAGCAGAAAAACTCAATAAAATATTTCACCTAAACTGCTACAATGTTTTTCCTTTTTTGCTGAGGTTTTTTTTTTATTCTAGACAGTTACTCTGACTGGAAAGGATTGGATATGCATTCATAGTGCATGTTTCACACAGGAAGATCATTGGTGGTGCACCACCTCCTATCCACATATTATATAATACTTATATAATAATTGGCTGATGTGTAAATATGGTATATGGACTGGATTTAATTGGATTTATACTATTAGTTTATTATAAATCCAGAGACCAAGAGAGTAATCTTCTCTGGGTAAGACCTTAACTGCTCCCTACTTTATCTTAGACGCACTATACAGGTCGTCTCATCCATTTTCTTCAAGAACGACATAAGCCTAATTACACAAAACAACATCTCTATTCAAATGTCTTGATTGAATTTAAAAACAAAAATGTGTGTTTTGAAGAATATGTAGCCACACCAACCAAATATTTAGGTATGATCGGTTTAATTTGTGGTGAACAATTTACAGAAACAACTTCAATGCACCTCAATACTAATACTGTTCATTTGAACAGTATTAGTGTAAAATACTCATGTCACAACTGGAAAAGAGCTTCAGGAATCTTGCAGAAGATCATATAAAGCCTCTTTCCTTACTCCAGCCCTTACCCTAGATTATTTTGGGGAATAAATATACAAATGTACTACATGATTTTGAACACATCAGCAGTGAACTTAATTTGCTCTGCCTAAATTTCTCAACTTTCCATCCTCTTTCAATCAACTTTCCTCCCATTTTCCTTGCAACTCTACCAAATGCTTTACGATTATTCATCTCAAGCAACCAAGTTCCTCTTTTCTTCTTCTCTTGCAGACAACACTCTTCTACTGTCTGAGAAGTTTATTATCATGTTTCAAATAGCTTTATAAGTTAATACGTGTATTTGGATGAAAGGTTTCAGTATAAGGGAAAAAAATCTTGTGTTTGATGCTGCATTGTTCCCACATTGTATAATGAAAATCTTTGGAGCAATTTCCGTTTGGTTCATCTCTGATTCACTTTAAAAGGAAAATTTCCACTTTAATTTATACAATTCAACCATAAGAATGCTTGTATAGAAGCCACATCAGGCACTAAGCTTGCACAATAACGTCTTTAAGCTGGGATTAGCAGTTTCATCATCGCTGGTCAGAGCCCTGCAGTAGCTGACGTGGTTTACAGATGAAAACCACGGAAATGAATGTAGTCTTTACCACTCCAGTGAGAGAGAGAATGGGTGAGGTCTGGTGGGGAAAAGGCCATATTTTGTTTCCATGTTCCATGTTTTGGACCGATCTCCAATTGAAAAAGGTAATATTCTGTAATATAAAATACTTCAGAGTACTGAAGGCAGCTACCTCACTGTAAAACTTTAATTTGGAAGACTAATAGTTTGCAAAAGCTGGCCTCACTCCAGGAAAACACATTAAAATACAAAACATAACTATCTCAATACATTGGATTGATTTAGATATTGTTTATGATACATTTTCAAATGTCTGATTTCAGAGGATTTAATTTACATACAGGAAGATGCCACCGTCATTGCCTACTTAAAATATTAACGCAGAAAGCACGGAAGACACAACAGACAAACATCAGCTGGCAATACAGATCATCCATTCTAACTAAATTTCTGCTTTTCTGAGATTGGGTTGTGCGTGAAACAGGTTCAGAAGGGAAAACTGGAGAATCCTCTCACCAGCAACACCTTCCAACTTGGTCTGGAGGATCCCAAGGAAATCTCATGCTAGAAGGGATATACAGTCCCTCAAGAAGCCTGTCCTGGGGTATTTTCCTAGCAGCCTGAGGCTTAGCCTGAGGTGGAAACATCATTCTTTGGAGATGGTTTTCTGCAAAGAGGACAGGACGACTGCACCATATTGAGTGGAGGATGGATGGGGCCATCTTAGCCAACAACCTCCTTCCCTCAGTAAGGGCATTACAGATGGGTCGTAGCTGGGTCTTCTAGCATGACAATGACCCGAAGCACACAGCCAGGACTGCTTTGGAGAGGCTCCGTAAGAAGCATCTCAAGGTCCTGGAGTGGCCTAGCCAGTCTCCAGACCTAAACCCAATCAAAAATCTTTGGATGGAAATGAAAGTCCGAATAGCCCAGCGACAGCCCCGAAACCTGAAGGATCTGGAGAAGATCTGTATGGAGGAGTGGCCCAAAATCCCTGCTGCAGTGTGAACAAACCTCATCAAGAACTACAGGAAACGTCTGATATCTGGAACTGCAAACAAAGGTTTCTGTACCGAATATTAAGTTTTGTTTTTCTGATGTATCAAATACGTATGTCATGCAATAAAATGCAAATGAATTACTTTAAAATCGCACAATGGAATTTTCTGTTATTTTTGTTTTGTTTTAGATTCCGTCACTCACAGTTAAAGAGCACCTATGATAAAAAATTAAAGACTTCTACATGCTTTGTAAGTGGGAAAATCTGCAAAATCGGCAGTGTATCAAATGCTTGCTCTCCCCACTGCATAAAACTTTCAGGACACAGGGTGTTGAGGACTGGAGTGAGCCTCACAGTGATCAATCTGCTCAGAGTAATTTGTAAAAAAAAAAGATTTGGGAGTTTGGGCGAGATGCGCTATGATGTAACAAATTAAAAATGCTGTCATTTTTCTGGCTTTGCTTACATTCTAATTAAATTCAGACAAACTAAATATTGATGAAAGCTCTGTTTCAACATGTTTTATAACACTCAGTGTTTCAGAATCAGAGGAATGACAACAGCAACTGGGTCTAGAGTGCCATGTTTGGCCCTTCCAGCCAACTGTGATATCATTCACATCTGTCTTAACGACACATCAGCTTTTGTCGATAATTATCTTATTGATTACAAACCAAAACGGCCTTGAACACATAATATTAAAAAAACTATACAGGCATCATTTTTCTATTTAGGTATAAAAGATCCGCTGTAACCAATAACTGTCTCCTGATATGAGGAAAATGGTAAATAAAATGATGTGTTAAGATAGAGGTCACAAATAATTGCAGAAGAAAATCTCAAACCTCAAAAATGTGTCCACATACTCCTCAGATTTATGTGTCCCTGCACCATAACACATAACTCACGTTTTCCCAATGGATTGATTGGCTTAAAGTAGCAGCTGACTGCAGATTAATGAGTTTCACTGCTGTAACTTGAGCTCATGACATCACGGAGGAAATGAGGACACCCAGTGAGCAGTTTTTAATTTCTCTCATGGTTATCTCACGCTGTAAATGGGTTTTAAATGTAAACTATATGTAAGCTGTCAATGTACGTTCTTCTTAATAACAAAATAAAAACCTGCTTCATTTCCACATGTGACTCATTGTAGAACTGCTGTGTTTAGGACACTAGTGGTCACAAAGGATTAATTAGCATTTGACTCAAAAGATCTTTCAGCATTTCAAGCATCGGTTTGCAGAGTCTAGATGCAAGGTGCAAAACCGGCATCATGACTGTGTTGTATTTTAAATTGATGAACTTATTTGTTTGGAAACAGGTTTGAATCTGACTGTAATGGAACCAACTGTAAAAACAACAAATAGGACCGACCTCAGTTGTAAACAGCTGGAGCTCATTTGGAAGGATATGTCGTGTAAACAGCCTTGAGATGAGATTTGTTGTGAATTCTGCCATTAAAAGTAAACTACTCAACCAACCAACAGATGGTTGAAAGTTAGAAATTACAGAATATTATAATTCTTCTGCTGCATATTGACTCACCTGAGCTGAAAAAATGGGTGCACACTATTTGTCACGCAGCGAGATGTTCCAGATAGATTTGGTTTGCACGTGATTTCAAACGTTGTGTCAGCAGGGGCATAATCTGGATGTCCACTTTGACCATGCGATTGATATAAACAATACAGAGTTGTTTAGGTGCGAACAAAGGCATCGATTGTGCACAACATGATAAAGTCGAGGTTAGGTTTCAGGAGATGATCAGGAGATCATTTCTGGTACATTACATTCCACTGTTGCTTGTTACATTATCTGTGTAACACACTCTGACAGGTTATCATTGACCTCCTCCTAAAGCAAAATGCTTCGCCTCCATTTAATAGGATAATTCCTCCTTTGCCATTTTGTCATCACTCGTTGCTGGATCATCACTGGCAGACTGCTAAAGGGCATGCCAAATGTCAGTCTGTTACAACCTTGTCTTCTTTGTGTTATTAAATGCCACTGTTAGGAAAGCATGAGCAACATTCAGATGCTCCCAAGTTTCCTAATCACAGGATCCTATATGTTCAAGCAGTTATGGTGCATGCACTCATCTAAGCTATAAGGGCTTCGATACATAGATAGCTTTTACATGTAAGCATTGATCAATCCAACTGAATTTGACTTTATTGTATCATGATTAGGATTGAATTGGACTGTATGCAAATGGACCTGATCTAACGATATGACGAAATGGGTTCCATATAAATGCTGGTGATTTGGACCTGCATGTCATGTAGAATGCCTTCATGGCTTTGGCTGTGAATTGGATTATATAACTTAACTATGTCAAATTAATTTGAAGTAGAAGGTATTAAATGCCCCTAAGAATTTGGAGTTATGACTTCGTCTACCTACACTGACAAAAGTGGTCAAAAGTAACAAAAACCTACACAGAGTCATTCCAAAAAGAGTAAAGCGAAAAAGGAGGCTGGTGAGGATCATTCGTCACGTTACGATAAGCTTTAAAATGGGTCCGGCAGAGTTGGTTGAGGCATGCATTTGGGACCATATACCAAAAGAATACAATCAAATGTAAAGAGCAATGAATGAGCCAGAAATAGAGAAAGAAAACCCTGAATCTTTGATTTGCAGATTACAAACGGCTTGGATTACTAAAAACACATTTCAGTAAAACACCTGGTAATGCAAACACGTCCCAGACACTGAAACTTTAGACTACTGGAGACTTGCCAGGCACTGACGCCATGTGACCTAATTCTTGCAGACCACTGCGCCTGAGTGTATAAAACTGAAGGCCAATATATGTTGAAAAGCTGCATCAATATCTTAAAGCCCAGTACAGACACCTAAATACACTGCCTTGTAAAAGTATTCAGACCACATGAACCTTTTCACACTGTGTAACATTAAAACCACAAATTGCTGTGTATTATATTGGCATTGTATGTTATAGATTAACACAAAGTAGTGCATACTTGTGAAATGGAGGGAAACTGACACAAAGTTTGAATTTCTTACAAATAAAAATACTTTGTAGAGCCTACTTTCACAGTAATCATAGCTGGAAGCCTTTTGAGGTATGTCTCTTCCAACTCCACATCTAGAGACTGAAATTTTTGCCAATTTTTCATTCCAGAAAGCTCAGTCAAATCCACCCTTGCCACAGATTCTCAATTTGACTTACTGTACAGTAGGTCTGGACTTTGACAAGCCTTCACAGAACAGCTGTATTTCTACTGGGTTTAAGCACACACAGATGGACTCAGTGTATATATGAGGTGATTCCTAAAGGCAGTTGGTTGAACTTGATTTTATTTAGGGGTATCAAAGTAAGGGGGGCTGAATACAGATGCACAGCACACTTTTGGAAACGAAAGGCGTTCCTTCCACTTTGCAGTTGCTAATTTGTGCTAGTCTGTTAGGCTGTACGTTAAATAGTTTTGCAATGTGCTGTACTTTACAACCACTTCTAACAGATCTGACAGAAATCTTGTTTGGCTAAAAAGTTTCTTAGGTCACAACAGAGCACATTTCATTTGGAAGCATCTCAATTACTTTTTACTTTTTATTTTGAGGCTTGCCATATTTTAAAACTACTAAAACTAACCATTTTCCCGATTACATTCGTAGCTTGGATTTCATAAAGTTAATAATATTTTAAAGCAGTGAAAATAGTTTTGCGTGCCACAAAAGAAGCACCAAGAATTCAGAAGGGGCTTGAGAAAGGGGGTTTTTTGAAGAAGATTTTCTGCTTCTGTTACACGCTGCGTGGGTCGTCTCTTGCATTGTTGGACCTCCCTCCGTCTGAAAGTAAGCCATGCCCAGATAAATCACTCCCAGCAGAGAGGGGACCTCCACTCAGGGGCCGCTGACGGACGGAGGAGGTTGGAGAGCTGCAGAAAGTGGAGCGCTGCTGGAAACCCCAAACTCTCCAGCGGCCGTGAAGTAATCACAGACCAAAAATCCCACTAGGAGCACCTGTGGGCGAGTCCTGCTGCACCCGAGTGGGTCTGATTTTAAACAAAATGTCCGGTCACAGCACCATAGCCAGGGTGCTGGTCGCTCTGTGCATCGGGAGCGCGGTGAACTGCATGCCTCAGGGAACGCACAATAACCCGCAGCAGTATCGCGTTTCCTCGGTCTCTCCAGGTAAAACGGATTCCTCTTTTTCTTTTTCTCGGCATTGATATTTCTTCATCTTACGTTATTTTTATTACTTTATGACTTTTTAAAATGTAAAAATTTAGACCTATGTTCTCTTTATCCGTAAAGGAATGTCGCTGATCTGAAACAATTTATTTGTTAAGGCGTTTAATGTTATCAGCCTAATGATGACATCAAGCACTAATTGCCTTGATCAGTCTCTGCTCTCTGGGTCACAGGGTTAACCTTTAACTCAAGCCCTCCTCATCCTCTTTGTCCACATGAAACCTGAAATGGTTCACGTTCATAGAAAGTCAAAAGACGACTCTGGGGAGCCATTGTAAGGTGGATTAAAGGGGAAAAGTTTAATTCCTCTGGAAGTAGGGAGCTCTGTACAAAGAAGGTTCCTGTTGGGGGAGAAAACGAGGATGGCTATTCTTCTCCACCCTGTGCAAGTGATTTATGACAGTTTGGAAGTCCCTTTGAAACCTTGTTACCACTACTACTGCTGGAGTATGTTCAGAAACATGAAGGACAGAGTTTGTTTAGTTAAGACATCAATTATTTAGATATAAAAAGTATTTTCTTGTTGTGTAACAAGTGATAATGATCTTTGTGTGAAACCGGGCTGAAGAGAGACCTCTGTCCAGGAACGGCTTTTGTCTTTCCAACATAGACCCCCACCCCAGTGTTTTATGAAACATTTAGTTTTTTCTCCTCTCTGCTCAGATGGCTGTCTAGAGAACGGTCAGATGTATGATGTTAACGACCAGTGGGAGCGTCCGTTTCTGGGCAGCATCCTGATCTGTACCTGCCATGGAGTCGCTGGGATTAAGTGCAGAAGCAAACCAGAAGGTTAGTTTGTGTGCGGTTACACTGCCCTGAAAGGAAAATGCTGAATGCTTTTACATTTTTTGCCAAATACAAAAACCTTAATAGTGTGGTGTTCATTCGTATTCAGCCCCCTTTACTCTGATACCCCTAAATAAATTCCAGTGAACCCAATTACATTTAGGAGTCACCATATTAGTAAAGTGCTCATCTTTGTCTAATTTAATCTCAGTTTAAACAAAGATGTTCTGTAAGGCCTCAGAGGTTTGTTAGAGAATATAAGTGAAGAAATAGCCTCACAAGACCAAAGGACACAGCAGAAACCTCAGTGGTAAAGTTGTGGAGAAGTTTAAAGCAGGGTTATGTTACAAAACCATACACTGACCTTTTCTCCTTGAGCACTGCTCAATTCATCAACTGAAAATGGAAGAGTAAATCTACAAAGACAAATGTTAAACTTTTTAGCCTACAGGAGGTGGGAAGGTAATGCTGCACATCACCCTAAATATACCACCCCCATGGTGAAACATGGTGGTGACAATATCATGCTGTGGGGACCAGAGCTGGTCAGAGATGGTGGGGGAGTTAATTATTGAGAAGTTGTACAAGAAATATAGTTAGAGTCTGCAAAATAAATGGTGGAGGTTTACCTTCCAGCAGGACAAAGACCCTAAACAGACAGGGAGACCCCCAATAGAATAGTTTAAAGCAAAGCATAATTATGTGTTAGAATGTCCCTAAATCCAATTGAGAATCTATTGTAAAGCTCAGATATAAATCACTGAATATAAATGCTACATTTTTCAGATTTTTATATGTGAAAAGTTTAGAAAAATACCATTTTTACCATAACCCACATGATCATTTTCCAAATAATCTAAAGATGATTTTCTTTTTTGCTTTACCTATGTCAGAGGAAAAGTGCTATGACAAACTGGGCCAGAAGTACTACAGCATGGGAGAGACCTTTGAGAGCCCCAAGGATGGCATGATCTGGGACTGCACGTGCATTGGATCTGGGAAGGGCAGAATCAGTTGCACCATTGCAAGTATGTGTTGCTGTTTTTGGTTCCTCCCACAGCCCCTCCGTTTGGTGGGTGGTTATCACTTGCAGTTGCATCCTGGCTGGAGTTTTTTTTTTCCTGCCACTGTGTGCCAGATTTACTGTAGTAAACTTCTTAAACTCCGCATACTCTGCAGCTGATTGATAAATGATGCCATGCAGCTGCTTGCAGTTAGCTGAAGCATTAGATAATGATGACAGTATCTGAGTTATTTCCTTTTCTGTGGCTCTTCTTTACTATGTTTACAAACAATCTTTAAATCTACTTTCTGTTTACTTAACCAGATCGCTGCCATGATGGGGGGGCCTCATATAAGATCGGAGACACCTGGAGAAGACCCCACGAAGGAGGCTACATGCTGGAGTGTGTCTGTCTGGGTAATGGGAAGGGAGAATGGACTTGTAAACCTGTTGGTGAGTCATTCAGACAGCTAACTGATTACTCAGACTATAAAGTTCAGTTTGCCTGAATTCTCTGACTGCGGTTTCTCTGTTTCTGCCAAAAAGTTTTATACTATTCAGAAAATGATTTAAGAATATTTTAGAACCATTGTGAATGTTGAACCTGGGAGAGCAGTGAGGGGAAAATAGCCGTGAATGAGTTTTTATTGTTGCAGCTGAGCGTTGCGTTGACCAGTCGGTTGGAACATCCTACGTTGTTGGGGAGACGTGGGAGAAGCAATACCAGGGATGGATGATAATCGACTGCACCTGTCTGGGAGAGGGAAATGGACTGATCACGTGCACATCCAGAAGTAATTATTTAACTTACTTCCTCTGTATTTTCTTTCCCAATAGTTATTCCATGCCATTTGTTGTTATTTTAGGTTAAAACTAGAGATGTACCAAGAAAAAGGCTGGTGACCAGAATCAGATGAGACAAAAAGTATGATCTTGTTAGAAACAGTGAACGCACCATACATAAGAGCAACCCAGACACAATAGAAACCACACTCCTCTGTGAGAAAGATATTACTGAATGAAAAAGAGTAAGTTAGTTATTTCCTGTGAGGTGTTTTAAATAAATGTCAGTAGAATTGCAGTTTTGAAACTGTAACTCTTTAAAACTTGCAGCCGGCTCATATCTAGACACGATTTTTTTATTTTCAATTAAACCTTTTGTAAAGAAATGTGAATCTTGTGTGCTAAAACTAAAAAACAAATGTTGCTAACCGTAACCTGTCTTGTAGAGAAGATAAGTAATTTTTTGCTTGTTTTTCTTCATTCAGCTCAGTATGTTGGGCTGTTTATTAGAAATCATTGTTTTATTTTACAATAAACATTTTGTTTGATTTTAAAAAGTATAGGTTTTATTAAAAGCTTCCAGAGAATCATGTTTTATAGGTATCTGCATGTCGGAGCCTTAAGGAAATCGGTGATCAGAAATCGGCCGCATGATCTCTGATCAGTGCGTTTTATTTAAACCTTAAAATCTGAAATAGCTTTAGAAAAGTAAAATCATTTGTGTTCAATAGTTTGCTTTTTGTTTGTCTTTAGTGTCTGTAAAACAAGAAATCTGGGTCACTGAGAGTCATTCAAGCAGAAAATCAAATCCTTTTCCTCTGATGTCCAACTAGTCTCGCTTGGAGGACTGTGGGGAAAGTTGAGCTTGTAAATACTGGAGGTTTTCAACAGGCTTTGGAGGAAATGTTGTACAGCTGTGTCCCCATCATAAACAGCTACATGCATCTTTAATTATGCTGTCTGATGCAACAGATAATGATAGATATTTAAGCTTATTAGCTTGTTATTGCATTTGAGAATCTAGGGAGACCAATAAGGCTGTTTTAATAATCAGAGGTCTTCAGTACCTTCTTCATGTTAACAAATCACCTGCAAAGTTTTAAGATACTGACAGGAGGAGTAACTCTTCACTAAGTAATATTTCCAGTGGTATAGGTTGTCACAGCATTTCTTACCTCTAGACTTGCACCATTTTTAGGTTTATAGTTTTCATCAATTTCATACTAAATAAACCTCTTTCTCCTAGATCGCTGTAATGATCAGGAAACTCGGACCTCATACCGTATCGGAGATACATGGATCAAGACAGATTCTCGCGGCCACCAGCTCCAGTGTCTCTGCACAGGGAACGGCCGTGGAGAGATGAAGTGTGAACGACATGCCTCACTTCACACCACTGGCCTGGGTGAGAATTAATAATATCCATATTTACTTTTTTTCCCTGTGCCCCATATCTCTGTACTTGGAGACGAATCTCTACCAAAGACAGATGTTATGAGGAGGGAGAGATAAGAGGTGCCGAGTGTCCAAGTGACAAAGTGAGAATGACGCGTCTTTTAGCTTAAGATCATTACCTCATGAGATGAGGAGACATGGACTGTTTGTGGGACCGGGGATTTTGTCAGGAAAACACACATGGGATTGTGGGAAAGAAAAAATTTGCTCTGATTGAAGCGATTATGGAGAGTGATGTAGAAAAATGTCGTAGTTGTGACATAACGTCAGTGGAAACCAAAATAGTGAGCAGTGATTTATCACCTTTATCTGAGATAATTGTTCCATTTTTCACTGGATCCTTTTAATGTGCAAATTCATGTGAGTAAAGTTCAACTAAAGGAATTCAGAGTCCTCACAATGCTCATGTACGTGTTCATAATTTAATGCTTCATCTGTTATTTTGAAATACTGTTACTAAGTTTCTTTTGTACTGCTCTCCAGATGTGTCAGTGATAAACTGATAAACTATTAGATGTTAACCAGTGAAAGTATTACAAAAACTATTTGAATTCATTTTACTTAGGTTTAAATCAATATTACTGGGTAGAATTTATGCAAGTTAGCATCCAACGTCCAATCAATTTTGAAAATGTACTTATCAAAATGTGTTCAGTTTTAAATAAATAAGATAATTTAATAGATTTTAAATAAACCGACTAGTTTATTTACTCAGTTTATTTCCAACTACTGTTTTACATTCACTTTAACAGCCAGTGTTTGTCAGCTTATATTTTATTAATCAAATGGAAGTATAAAACATAATATAAGAAAGTCCCTGTAAATAGTGGTGATATTGTAGTTTTTATGCAGCACATACGGTACCTGCAGCATCTCATCGCTTACACCCTGAAATACTTTGCTTACGTATACAATATGATGCAAAATGGAACATGTTAAGGAAAAGCTGGCAGAGTAACAATTAATTGGAAAGTAATCAAAAATGAAAAGCTTAATAAAAGAAAAATCACTTGAGCTACTAATGTAATTTCAGCATTACTTTTGCTTTACATTGTGCTTCTTTGTAGATAACCATCTAACTGCAAAATTAAGATTTATAGTGTTGGATTGAGATTAGTAATGACATTTTTGAGACTTTGTTTTAAAATGGGAAAGATTTAATATTCTCTCTGTCTAAGTAACCACAACGTCGCCTCTTATATCCGAACTTCTTTTTATCTACACAAAGGTTGTTAGGAGTGCCCAACCGCAGATAAGATGCAAACTGCTTATAATCCCGACACAACCTGAAATTACAATCATTTGAACATTAATTTTACAATCATCTCACCAATTGGCTATTGATGTCTTACTGGGTATTTTGCAGCAGAAGATATTCACATCTTGTACGTGCCAGTCCGAATGCAAGCTGTTAATGAATGCTTACGTTAATCTGTCATAAAGAGAATCCATTTATTTTGTTTTACAGCCGATAAATATGTTTTTCTCCCATAATGCAAAATCATGTAATAGCTTCTGTTGGGGCAAAGCTGGTATTCTTCACATGACATCTCATTTGGGTCACACATTGTGTTACAGGCACTAGCTCTCATGTGGTAACCAACATCCAGCCTGCGGTCTACCACCCTGTATCTGTACCAGAACTTCTCCTGGAGGGACCCTGCAAGACTGATTCAGAACTTACATACTTCAGTGGGCAGCGCTGGATCAAGAGCCAGGGAAATAAAAAGATGATCTGTACCTGCATTGGAAATGGTGTAAGCTGTGATCAGTGGGGTAAGAGACGATCCTTTTTTTTGGTAAATTTATTTTAAGCCACTCGCTGGAGGAATTTTGTGAAAAGAAGTCCACCTAAATAATGTCAAAAGGCAAACAATAACTAGCTTTTGTTTCCATGTCGGCATCCAGATGGACCAGCTCCAGTGTACGGTGGCAACTCTGGAGGCCTTCCCTGTGTGTTCCCATTTGTTCACAAGGGGAAGACCTACCACTCCTGTACCTCTGAAGGGCGCAGTGATGGGCAGTTGTGGTGTTCCACTTCTTCTGACTTTGAGAAAGACCAGAAATATTCCTTCTGTACAGAAAAGAATGGTGAGCAGTTATTGTTATTAAAGCTGGAAAACGCAGGAGAATTTTGAAATGACAATAGATGAAATAGTTGAATTTTAACTTTTCATTTTGATTGTTGTCAAATTCCCTGCATGCTTGTTTGCTGAGAAACTCTTGTTATCTGCATTCTGCATTAATACAACAAGATCACAAAAATCTATTTTGTATTGAAGTTTAGATAATAAATCCCAAGAAGTTCAAATGTCTGATTTCCTTTGTCTTTAACAGTAGTGGTGATGACACGAGGTGGTAACTCCAACGGTGCCCTGTGTCACTTTCCATTCCTCTACAATGACCGAAACTACACTGATTGTACCTCAGATGGTCGGAAGGATGGCATGAAGTGGTGTGGCACCACAACAGACTATGACGCAGATCATCGTTTTGGGTTCTGTCCAATGGCTGGTAAGTCGTTAAACCAGTTTGGTGTTTTGCTTTATTATCACTGCTGGGTGCCAGCCATTTCACCCTTTAGGTACCCGACTTTTTGGGGTACAAAAGAAGATGTCAGCCACAGAACATTTCATACAGCCCATGCAGTCATATCTGCCTTGTTAACAGGTTTTATTCCCTTTGATAACTAATGATTTAAAGTGAATTTCTTGGGCTCATAATTTAACATTTTTCATAACAAATACTTAAATACCTTTTTTTTTTAAATATTTAAGCACATTGGTACCAAATTAGAAGTAGCGGGGCAAGAGTTTTCCCTTCCTGGTGGCAACAAACTTGATTAACACTGCTAATTATCATGTCCCTCCCAGCCCCATGTGAGTTTTATTATCAACCCAAGCTGGGTCTTCTTATCAGAGTGTTGTTGTAGTGAAATCCTGGCTGATATCACAGACTCTGTCCCATTTACAAACCTATAACCTTATATATTGACTAACAGAGTTTCTGAATTTACATTGAAGCCACATACTGTAAGAAGAGTGACAGACTGAGACAAGTGAAGCAGTTTTGGGTCGATGACCTGCACTAATGTCTGTATTGCAAAGATAAAACCATTAAAATGATCCTTTCACGCTGAAGAAAAGATTTAAGCAGACCCCTAACAGGTTTACTGTTGGTGTACATGTCTGGATCCAGGTGTTTTTTAGCTTACCCGATCAAATGGACCAAAATGTTCTTTATAATTCCTTTAGAAATCCTTCTTCCACTAGTGAGACCACCTCTTGGCTGACACCAAGCTGTTAAAACTATCTTGTCAAGTTTTAACAACAGCTGGGGAGGGGTGTCTGTTTAAACACCTTTGCTATTGTCTGAGCTGTTTGTGTGAGGTAAACCAATTTCTCTGCTGAAAGGAGCAAGCTGCCTTCACTTTGGAATTAACTGCTTTGCAGCCATTGTCAAAACAAACAAGGATTTTGAGATGTTAATGGATTGTTTCAACAAACTTGGAGATCATGCTTTCTCCCTAAACGTCTTCAAACCTCGTTTGGTAATCCTCTGTTATCTAGTCAGAAAACAGTCTCCAGGTGTGTTTTAGCATCCAGGACCCAATCTCATCATGTAAATTCAGCCATTTACATTGTATGATCCCCTGTCACATTCTAATCATTTAGAAGAACCTTATTTAATTAGACCCCTTGGCTCGTCTTAACTGCTTCTCAGGTTTCTTATTTGGGAATAAAAGTGTTGAATAGAAGGGGTTCTTCCAAAGCCTGGCACTATGTGAGCATCAACATTATGAGTCAGTATCAAATAACCCATTGTCAGTAAGACTTCACAGTAAAGATGATTCTGTTAAAATAAGTAATTGAATTACCCTAATTACATGCTCAGGCCTGAAGTTGCATACATAAACTCAACATGACCTTGTTATTCCTGGAAAAAGTTTTTGATTAAATGCATTTTCATTAAACAGTGAAAATGCCTCAGAACAATTTCTAATTTTAATGTCAGAACCTTCAAAATGCAACCTGCTAACTGAGGTCTGTAGAGTTTTTTGAAGTAATTATTGAAGCTGTTAAAGAACAAATAATTTTTCTTATGTTCTGATACGTAAAACCCGACATTTGATATCTGATATAGTTAGTGAAAAGTTATTTCCTCATTCATACCACACAGAATTTTAAAAGGCTTTTTATGTGACAGAAATATGTCCAATATATCACCAGAATGGGGATTTATTTTAGGGCAACTTTCATCCACATTATTAAGTATTATTATTAAGTTAATCTGCTAACAAATAATTTCTTAGGTATTTCAGTGTCAAAACCTGCAGAAATCAATCTGCTATGAATTCTGCAGGCTTGGTCTAGGTTGTTAATTTATTTTTATTTATCCCTCATTTTGTAACAAAGTCCCGTTAAAATACAATAAGTCTTTCGGGCATCACATCATCCGCATCTGGATTTAATCCCTGTCTGCTCTTTCACCTGCTGTTAAGAAATGTAACTCCATCAGTGATTTTACGTGTGATTAATTTGTACAATAAAAGCTTTGTTCTTGTTCAGAACTTGTTGTGCATTCTGCGTATATGGCTTCCTTCATGTGGAACCCGTAACAGAGGAAGAGCTGGGCTGAAATAAAGCCGGTGTGCCTCAAACTTTATTTTAATAACCCATTTTTAGGCTGGCACCTAAAGGCTGGTCTCTGCTTGTTGTAGCCACACTTGGAAACTGTCTCTGATGCTCCATCTATTAATTAACTAAAACCATATGGTGAACACACACAGTCATTCACACATGACAACACAAGACGCTGTTTCTAACTTGTAATCAAACTTTCCTTTCTATTCACAGGCATTTTATGATGTTTGTTTTCACTACAGCTTGTTGTGATAATTATGGGATGCAGTGATATTTCCAGTTTGAAGAAATGGTCTGATTCTGTAAATTTTTTTCTGTTTGGGATTTAGCAAATGAAGAAGTGTGCACAGCAAGCGAGGGGGTGATGTATCGCGTAGGCGAACAGTGGGATAAAAGACACGATGTTCTTGGTCACATGATGCGTTGTACTTGTGTCGGCAATGGAAGAGGGGAATGGAGCTGTGTCGCTTACTCCCAGCTTAAAGGTATTGGTCAGTTGAACCTGATCACCTTAATGACGTTTTAGCCGCACCTGCAAAAAATGGCAACAAAAACAGAGTTGAAAAAACACAATGAAAAGCATTTGTTCCCGTCCATGATTTGTTGTATCTCTTCCATGCAGACCATTGTCTTGTGGATGGTGTGACCTACGAGGTTAACCAGACTTTCACCAAAAACCATGAAGAAGGATACATGATGAACTGTACCTGCTTTGGTCAGGGCCGCGGTCGCTGGAAGTGTGACGCCATTGGTGGGTTTAGTACTTTAATGGTTCAGGTGCTGCAACTTTGTACTTGGGTTTTACATTCTGTGTGGATGGTTAAGGATAAATTTAATAAAAATGATGAATATAAATAGTATTAAAACACAGTGTGCAATGACTGATCTTTAAAACAATAAAGAATGTTGACAAGACAGCAGATGAGCAGTAACTGAAAGCTTAAAAAATCCAGGAGCTTCTGCAGACTATCTAGTGTGGGTCAAGTTTTCAGTCAATAATGTTTTGGGGCTCTTTGTTGGTGCTAAAATAAACTGTTATCTTGTGAACTGTTACCATTTGTAATTTATGTAGATTTAGTCACAAAATGTAAACAAAATGTCTGACGCAGGCTGCAAGTAACAGTGTCAGCAAACCTAATTTAAAATGATTTTTTTGCTAAAGTGCATGTTAGGCACTACACTGGTTTATCACTTTTTGTCTGAATGATTAATAATCCAGAGTTCAATGGAATTAAAAAACAATCTAAAAAATGGTAAGATACTAGATTCAGTGAGTACAATAGAGGCAAAGCAAAAAAAAACTTTGAAAAAACTTCAGAAGCCTGATGACTGATTGCCAACTCCACTTCAAAAGCCTGGAAGAAGATGTGGCTCTGTGGAACTAAAGTATATGGAAAAAACTTCGTCCATCCTTCCATTTTCTATACCCATTTATCCTTGCAGGGTCAAGGGGGGCTGGCACGTATCTCCAGCGGTCATTGGGCCTGAGGCGGGGAACACACTGGACAGGTCGCCAGTCCATCACAGTCCTTGAATTAACTTTTGTTGCTAATTCTTATTATTCTGCTCTCAGACCATTGCCAGGACCCAGAGACAAGAACCATCTACCAGGTTGGAGAATCTTGGGACAAAGTCATTCAAGGAGTCATGTATAAGTGCATTTGCTATGGCAATGGTGTTGCAGAGCATGGATGCGAACCCCAACTGTCATATCCTGGTAAGATATTTCTATTTAGGTTTTGTAATGATCCTTTAAATATTTTATTGCATGCATTGCTGTCCTGAAATCTATTAAAGATGCTCTGTGGGAATGACATGAGTGAATACAATTGTGTGAAGTATTCTCTCCACAGTATTTGCATGGATTTTCTACTTGGTAAAAACATTTGGTAGATCAGAAGGTAAAATGGTAGTTATCTCTTTCACCTAATGCTTTTATGCTTTCCCGGAGACGCTTTTGTTCTGTCTTGGTGTGACCTATGCAAGTGAATCAACCTGCTTCTGTTAAGGCTCTGAGCTGCCAAGGGAGGAAATCACTAAGCCGAGTTGACGAGTAGGTGGGAAGTGTGTTGGTTTGCTACAGCTGCATTTGTGTACGCTTTCAGAGTTGTAGGTCTTTGCTGGCTTGAGTTGTTGAGTTGTGAAAGGCCACAATGGCTCGCCTCTGGTTAGTGTTAGTGTACAAACTTAGGAGCCAGTACTTCAGAGCAAGCGAGTGAGTGTGGATGTTTGTAGTTTCATTCTTTTCTGTATTTCTTTACGTTTACTTATCGCCAGCCAAATCTGGTGTTTAAATCAGTCTCAAATAGATCTTAATTTGATCTTCTAAAGGAAATAGTAAATTTCCCTGCCATACAATTCACATCAAGCCTCTTATGAGTCAGAAATGGATGCTCTCCCACATTTTCCCCTTTAGTTTTTTTTCAATTTCAATTCAATTCAGTTTATTTATTTATTTTTTTAACTTAAAGAGCACATCTGCATTGAAGTATGCCCTGCTATGATGTACATGACAGCACAGAAAAACATCAAATCATCCACACATTTTCCAGGACCTGTCCAGAATTTATGCATGAAACGGTTTAGGACAGATTCACACCCAGTCACCTTTTGCAACTTTTTTCCCAGATTGCCGACTTCACAAACCAACCTCTAACACTGGGAATATGTTTGTCTAAGCCACCCCTCATATGAGGCCCTTGACTTTGATGTGAAGCAGACAGTTACAGGAGGGGGGTGTGATTTCCTCTTTTACAAGTATGCCCACCCCCCACTTTGAGCTTTTGTTCCTGCCAGCATGGGGTTCATCGCTTGCGTTGTTGCCACAGCTGTACTAAAACGCCCCAGTCCATGACTGGATACAACCACAGAACAAGTGGTGCCATCCCGGCCTGAATATCTGAACATCGAATCACATTACAGTTAAGTTTAGAGTGTCTTGCTTTTCATGGTTTGCTTCCTTAAATTTCAAGGATATTTCTTAAGTATACCCTGTTTGGGTAATTTTTTTTTCCGTATTTCCTTAAAAAGTCACGTAGATTTAGTCATTGTATTGATAAAAGATTTTACTAAATTGATAAAATACTAAGTAAAGCTGTAAACGTTTTGGAAGTGAGTCCAGATTAAAATTGTTGGGTCTTAAGTGAAGAAACATGACATTTACTTGTTTGCTGAAGTAGGTTAAAGGCAGATTTAAAACGTAGGCCACTTCTCTGACATAAGTGGCCATAATAGGAACCATCTGTAAACTTGCACCGTGTGTATTTTTGTGTATTTGTGCATGTGTGTGCGTTATAAGGTGAAATACAGCATGCACGGATTGAAGGCAGCAAGATTTCCAGACTTTAAGTCAGTTGCCTAAGAAAGCAAAACACTATATAAGGTAAAAAAAGAAAACCAAAGTTACAGATTTTTTTTCACTTTGCAAGTTTTCACAAGCCTCTAACTAAGCATAAAAATTGATACAATCTTTTTAACGTGTTATCCTGCCTGTTATCTGTTCATCTCTTCCTGCGTCTGGTGGTTTTTAATCTTCAAACCAGTTTTTATTATCAGGATGACTTCTGTTAATGCCTCCCATGTTTCTTATCACCATCATGCTGTGCGTCCGCCTGAATGTCAAGGATGGGTGTTATGTCTACAGGTGGTTAGTTTACATGCATGAGTGTGTCGTTGTGCATTACAAAGATGTCTGCAAGCAACTCTGGGAAACTGTTTCTGAAACATTTAGTATCTCAGCTGCAAGCAAGCAACTATTTTAATGCCCGTCCTGCATATGATTCTGTGTAACCCTTACCCTGGCTAGTGGCTTTGTGGGTGTGTTATAGGCAGTAATTGGTCCCAGATTGTTTTTGAGGTTTGTGTATTTGCTCACAGCATCTGGTTAACCGAGCCACTTGCTGAAAAACTTTTATTACAGCTCTGCTGTTTGGAAAAATGGTTAGAAAACCCCAGTTCTTTATAGAAGCTACCAGATTCTATCTCCACAGCTTATTTCAGGAGGCTGCTGAACACATGATATCTGTTTGCATTAAAAACAACTCGATACCCTTTTAGATATTCATCATGGCTGCAGTTATTTTAAATTGCTTCTCATATCATGTTTCCTCTCTTGTATCCGCTAAGCTGATAAGTTGGCAGTGTATTCTTCATTCAGTTAAAGTTGAGCTGCCATTTGTTTTGGAAAGCAGACCACAACTCTTTCCTGAGTGCTGTCAGGTGGAATAATGACCAAGAATTAAAAGGTTTTCCCACAGACTCCCAGGGTTGGAAAACCTGTTAAATGTTGTTTAGTTCTGTTTGACTTAAACTGAGACTCTAAATTAGGCAATAAAACTAGAGATCTACCGATCAGTTTTGTGCCTGGGTTCTCATCTCTAGTTTTGACGTGTCAATGAAGATTTCTTTTCAAATTCTGAGATTAACAGGATTCAAAATGATGTTTTTTAAATCCTTCTTCTGTTAATAGACATAAATTATTGTCATATATTTATTTATTTATTAGAATAGAGACAAGTGAAGCTATATTATGTTTTTTTTTTATCTCACAGCAAAGACAATATGACAAAGTTGCCATTGCAGGCTGCCTTTAGCATATTGTGTTATGGATTACTGCGGTTAGCATTAATAACTGTTAGCACAACTCTCTGGATCTTTTTTCTAGAGAATGTAGACCCTCTGAAATGTTCAAAAGGCTGCTAATATTTCCAAAGCCAGCATGTTCCATGGCAGGCAGAGGTTTAAAGCTAATGAGTACTGAATAGAGCATATTGTGCCGTTATATGTTCAGCCTTCCTGTTATCTGCTGAACTCTCTCTCGACTTAAAAAGGTAGCAGTCTAATTTTATTGTAATAAAAAGCTTCGTACTCATTTTGTGCTTCTTATGATATTGTCCTGGTCACCTCTGTAAATGAGATTTGAAATCTCAATGAGTCTTTCCTGGTAAAATAAAGTAAATATCATTGTATATGACTTCATTTTGGAACATATTACTAATACTGAAACTAGCTAACTTTTAGTGTTCTTCGCTTAGTCAGCTTCTACACCGAAGACTGTTGTTGTTTGTGCAACGTGTTAGTGCTTAGGTATAGTGTGTTTGCTGATTGGAAAAAGATTTTTCGAGTTTCCATTGGGTCGATTACTGGTCAGCCTAAAAATCCAGACCCCATCTGATTTCTTGGTGCGTTTCTAAATTAAAAACGTTTGTTAAATGAGAAAGCATTTACCATTTAGATTTAAACTCAAGTTGTTGTTTGCGTGCCAGTTGGACATGATAATTTTGACCCTCCTCCAAGATCTACTGAACTTGTGTTTTAGTCCAATAATGAATCACAGGAATAGTTTTCTTAACAGTTGATGAAAAGCATGATAAGCTATTAGTTAAATAGAAGTAAATTTTGTCAAAAATAAAAAAAAAGAGCTTTAAAAAATGTAATCTTTTAATATTTCCGTGTTAGATATAGTTCTCATTTGATCTACATTTCCAAAAATACAAAATTTAAAAACTTGATAAAGTAGAACAAGAAAGACAGAAGTTTCTTCCCCTCCAGGAAAGGAAATCGGTGCTGGAATCTCACGGGAACCTGCTACTTTTTTCTGTTCAGGAAAACACAGCTGCACACTGGCTGACTCTGTGTTAACTAAAGTTTAGTGAAGTGATTGGGGTTTGACACTAAAAATGTACTGATATTAGTATGTAGTAGATTTTCCTGTTTTTTAATGCATTAATATGATTTAACTTAAAAGAAATGCATTGATTATAGTTACTGCCAGATATGCATCGCTCAGAATTTTGTGGATGATTTCCAATTTTTCCAGAGCTTTGACATGCTGTTATTAACTTTGGCCAATTATGATTTCTGTTTGTAAACTGTAATTGACAGTATTCAGATCATTTCTTTCTAGCCTTCCTGTCATAAGTAATTGCAGATGGCGTATGCATTTTTTATTAGCAGTTAGCCAAGTTAGCAAAACTTTAGCCTCTGCAGGCATTTTAATCCCATAGAGAATGTAGATCCAAACCATACTCTGAGATTTCTAGAAGGCTCCAAATCCAGGTTTTTTACAAGAGACGAAGCCTAAAAGGATGAACTAGTACAACTTTTCTGTACGGCAACTAGCCTTCCTGTTACAACGTGACAGTCTTGCTCTCTCTTGTAGCCTGAATAAACAATATAAATTACATTTTGTAAAAATAATGTTTGCTTTTAAGCAACTTCTTACATGTCTGTGGTTCAACTGACCTTGAATTTATTGAAGAATACAATTCTGAGTCTTAATTACTGTTTTAACAGTTTCCACACAGTGTATTGACGTCATCACAACCTGATGGCGCTTATATAAATTTGTTGTTTTTTTTAGTTTCTTTGATTCCAGACTAACTGGTTGTTAGAACCGAGTAGTTCTGCTTACACCTCTCTGTGAACTCCTATCCCAGGTGGTCATCGTCCCGTTCAAGTAATCATAGCAGAATCTGGTGGCCAGCAAAATTCCCATCCAGTTCAGTGGAACACTCCATCATCAGCCCATATAATCCAGTACATCCTGAAATGGAGAGTGGTGAGTTTTTCCTGATTGAGCAAAGAAAATACAAAAAAAAATGTTCTTAATTTAATGGGTCTGATTGTTTATCAACATATTTAACTTTCAGTTGCGATTAAAATTTCTTTAATACAGAAAGACACAGCTAGCCCATGGAGGGAGGTTGTCATTCCTGGTCATCTTAACTCCTACACCATCTCTGGCCTCAGACCGGGGATTACATATGAGGGCCAGCTGATCAGTGTGCTTCGGTTTGGACACAGAGAGATTACTCGCTTTGACTTCACCACCACTTACGGATCACGTGAGTTAATGGAGACAGATATCAGTGATAACTGAATGTTTAAAACATAGCATTTTTTTCTTTTGTCTAGTTCCTACATATTTCCTGCCTAATTAATAAAGAATCGTTTTTTCTGTTTTAGTAATTCCATTATATGGAGAAACCACGCTTCCTCCCCCTGTAGTTGAGATCTCCGAATCAGTGACAGAAATCACCTCCAACAGCTTCGTTGTCTCCTGGGTTTCTGCCTCTGACACAGTGTCTGGTTTTAGAGTGGAGTATGAGCTGATTGAACAGGGTCAGGGAGCCGGGCAACCTTTTGTTCTAGGTTAGTGCAAAAATGAACATTTAGGGTATGGGTTTGTGCCAAAGTACTTTGAAGGTACAGTTGTCAGTTTTAATTTATTGCCATGATCCTTTCCCTCCTGTCAGATTTGCCCCGTTCAGCCACTTCAGTGAACATTAACGAGCTTTTGCCAGGCAGGAAATACAACGTTAACGTCTATGAAGTTACAGATGGAGAAGAGGCCAACCTCATTCTCACTACTTCACAAACAACTGGTGTGTAGACTCATGAATGTGCTTTACAGTTCAACTAGAGTGAGATTAAAAGAAGCTACAAGGAACATACAAGGCATCTTCTTTAGATCTCATATAGATCATCTGATCAAGGATTTCTTTTTATTTCTTACAGCACCTGATGCTCCGAAGGAACATGAAGTAGAGGAGGTGGGAGATACTTCCATTGTGATCAGCTGGGAAAGACCCCTAGCTCCCATCACTGGTATGTTACAAGGCATGAATCTCTGACAGAATGAAAACCTATGGTAAAAAAGCATGGTTTCACAAAACTGCAGAATTAAAACAAAACATTTGAAACAAAACTTTAAAATGTCATAGGATTTAATTTACTGAGTGTCAAATGCAATTACTACTTCTGCTGTAAAGATAACACATATTCAAATAATGTTGACAATCAATAGAGCCAGACATTTTTTTTTTTATTATTTTCTCCTCTATAATTTTGATGCACAATTCAACAAATGGAATGTCAGAGCGCAGATGAGCATTTTGGTAGCTTAAGCTATTTTGTGCACATGTAGTCAGAAGTCCAACATATAGTTCCAAGTTAGACATGCAACAGGGATGCCGCCTGAAGTCGGAATCCTGAGTAATTTGAAGGTCTTTCTTTCAGCTGCCACTATAGTTGCTGTGCACATAAACAGGGAAAGCTGCAGATACGAACTATTTATTACAGCTTTTGATGAACAATTTATTACAGCTTTTGATGGCTTGTATCTTATTAAACCAGTGGCACTAACTGTGCTGTTCAAGCTCTTATTTGTGTACATGTTCGCTTAGTAATGCAACTCAGAAAATTGAGATAAATGCATTATTATTGGCCTGTATTTCTCCTAGCAGCTGGCACAGAAACAATACTGGTGGTTTTCAGACTAGAATGTGCTCATCTGATTCCTTTTATAGATTCGAGGACCAACTTTCGAGATGAATTAAATGCGTCATAATTTAATAAAACAGATTCATGTGTAAATATCCTGAAGATCATGATTTAATCACAAGTACTAACATTACATTTAAATTGCAAAACCTAAAACTGTGATCAAGCAGAGCACACTTTCAAAAAAGGTGTACGAAGTAGTGTGAGGCCTGAACAAAAATACAGAATGAACACCAGGTAAATTTGCGGTAGTAATGGTTCTAAAATAAACAAAAATGTTGATATTATGAAACTGCGGTATACCTTGTAACCTTATTACAACGCTATTATTCGGTCCCAGCCACAGTCTGTTACAGTTCTGTGGGACTTTTTGCTTACAGTAAATAAACTACATTTCATCTTTCTGTGCAGGATATCGTGTTGTCTATGTGCCGTCAGAGGAGGGTGAAAGCACGGAGCTCACTCTTCCTGATACAGCAACGTCTGTGACTCTGAGCGACCTACTGCCAGGGATCTCCTACAACATTAGCATCTATGCTGTGGAAGACAGTCTGGAGAGTGAACCTATTTTTGTTCAAGTCAACACTACTGGGGAACCACTGCCAGGTTAAAAAACAGCATTCATTACCAATTTTAAATCACTATGTATAGGTGCTTAAAAGTGAGATTGCTGCGTAATTGTGACTCAAATGAGCCAAACCTCCCCCAATAAACTACATCAGTGAAGTAAATTCCATTTTAGAAAGCTTTGTTTTAGGGCTGCAGTGATATGAAAATTTGGGCCAATATTGATATCTCAAATTAACACTGCTGTTATTGTCGATAACAGATTTTTAGCGATATTACATATATTTCCCTTTAACTAGATGGAAATAAACATTGGTTGTTACCATTGGCCCAGTTTTACTTATGTGACCGATGCCGATATGTTAAAATTGACTAACATCGGCCGATACCGATGATAATGCAGATATATCATACATCCCTACTATTTATTTCTTCTTTATAGTGGTATTATTCCTGTTTATTTTATCCTCCCAAATTCCCTACGAAGGGTTACTGAGTGACTCTTACCAGAACAATGTCATTTAATTTGACAAAAATTGGGCCATTTCTCTTTCAACACAATAAGTTAGTGTGAAGTTTCTAAAAATCTTCTCATCTTTGAGGTCATTTTTCTGTGCACGCACATAGGGAAGACAAAAAAACTGTAAATGTGATTTATTACTCTTGTCGTGCAGGATCCCTCTTGAACAAATCTGAAATCCATTCTGCAGCCTGTTTAGTGTTTTTTATTTATTTATTCTGCAAAGTATCCAATTCAGGACATGACTTGGGGAGAGTTCTCAAATGGAAAGAGAAGGCACTGAGTTCACAGCTGCTCCGCTGTTGTTCTGCTCGAATGGATTTGTGTAAAACTTCCTAGTCTGCCAAGTCAAACATGCATTCGGGCCAGATGTTGAAGAAGTTTGCGAAAGCTTGTTTGTTGAATAGACAACAAGGATGCTTGACCTAGTTCTGTCGCATTATACTAAACTCTTCATGCATTTTCACAAGTTCAGAATGATAAAGTGTTAGTTGATCTGGACATCTTGTGAAAATTTCTTGAATGAAATTTATTTCTTTTAATCTTTTCTTGCATATCTATTGCAAGTTTCTGCTCCTAAAAGGAGTTTCTGAGCCCTACCATCCTATTTAAATTGAGGAAAAGCTGTAATCATAATGCATTTTTTAATAGAGTCTGTCCTACTTTTATGACCATGGTTAGATGGGTTTAGTTACATCTGACAGTGGATGCAACAATGTAGTCATTTCTAAATTTTTTTCATAAATCTCACAAAATTGCTGGTGACTTTCTTTTTTGCAGATGTTATTCTGAACAGCTGGGCTAAGAACTCAGTTTTTTTGTTTTTTTTTTACTTGCACATGGACAAGTCCAGCACTAGATTTAATACGACAGGGTTGTGTAATGGGTCTGACCCACCATACTTTGAACCCGAAAAAAAGTGACTAAAGTCTAATGTTAAGACTCCCAAAGAGTGGGTTAGAAAGAGTAACCCATTACTTAGATTATTAAGCAAGTACTGTTACTTTTAAAGTTGCCAAGTAATCTTGCATTTTGGACAATGAGAGGAAGCCAGACTACCCAGAGAAAACCCACAAATGTGCAGGGAGAACATGCAGGCTGCACACAGAAAGGCCCTGGTTTGGATTAACGCTCATGCCCCTCTTGCTGCAAGGCAACAGTGTTAACAACTGCACAGCAACAACCTCAAAATGTCTAAAACGATTTTCATTAACAAACAGTAGAGCAGTATATGAAATATTGCTTGTCTGTAATGACTTTTTGACAAATTCTTTACTGAAACTGGAAGCTTTGCTAGCCCTAGCTTTTGCTAATTACTTTGCAGGTAAACGTATTCTTACGGTAACAGACTTGTCATTAACATCCCTCTGACATTAACATTATTATATAGCATAATTTGACCAAATTACCATGATATGAATCACTAGTCTTCTTCTAGTTTCTAACACTATAAACTGGATTATCATTTGTGGCCCAGTGCTTGGTTAAACTTCTCAGTATCTGTCCCACAGCAAAAACCTAGTATTTGGTTACAAGGAATAAGCCACCATTTTGTTTTAAACGTATGATTAGATGAATAAAAAAATATTTTGTTTTTCTTATCCACAGACACAGTGGATCCCCCCTCCGACCTGCAGTTCTTTGAGGTGTCTGATAAGAAAATAGTTCTGACCTGGTCGAGCCCAGCAGCCGGAGACGTGTCGGGTTACCGGGTCACTGTGTTGTCTGTTGATGATTCCGGCTCTCCTCAGAGCGAGATCACTTTACCTGTCTACCAAAACTCCTATGTTGAAGTGATGCACCTAAATCCAGGCACGCTGTACCGCTTCAGTGTGTACACCATTTACAACGGAAAGGAGAGCTTACCACTTATTGGGGAACATGCCACCAGTGAGTATGATGAATCACCTCATAGAAAAAGATTTCAGAAGGCACCTAAAACAGTTCTCCTAAAATCAATATAAACCCAACAATGTTTACAGATGTCTTCTGTTTTTCTCTTTCAAGACCCTGATGCTCCTACAGACATTCACTTCGCCAACATTACCGAGGATAGGGCAGTGGTGCTGTGGTTTGCACCGCGTGCCAAAATTACCGGCTATCGTCTCTTCCTGACCGTCGAGGGTTCGAACCCCAAACAGCTCCGCCTGCCTGGACGCCTCACACAGTACACCCTCCTTAACCTGCAGCCTGACACAAAGTACAATGTCACTCTGCATTCAGAGCAAGACAATACACTGAGTGTAGGAGAGACTGCCATGTTCACCACAAGTAAGTTCACATCAGCACATACAAGGTTGGCAATTTTGCATTAGTTTAATTAATGTGTGGAAAGAGGGTGTTAAATGTGTAAACCTACTGTTGTTTCATACTGACTGAAAAAAATAGTTACATACCTACCTTCTGGTTGTTTCTAGACTCACCAATGGGTAATGCCCCTCAGTTCAACACAGACGTCACTGATACCTCCATAGTAATCTCCTGGTCTCCAGTTCCCCGCATTGGATACAAGGTATTTCCAAGTTAATAGAAGATGGTCAGGATGCACAGCTCCAAAGTAAAAACATCTAGATGGATGCACAGTTCAGGAGAACATCCAAAAATCTTTTGGTATTTGGCTGTTAGGCGGCCACCTTGCCTACATTAAAGGAAAATAAAGGAGTGCTACTTATCTGATTTGGATAATCCATGCTAATACATGATACACAACACCCCATGCTTATTTAAACGTTTTACCAGTCTTATATTCTGTTCATTTAAAAACAACCAATGGTTTTGGGATTGTCTTTATATCCAAGTATGTTCTTGATTCCTATGCGGAAAGTGCAGTCTTGTCATTCTTTGAGAGTAAGCCTCTGCACATCGGCCCATCATGAGATGACAGGAGCTCAGAAATGTATCTGAGTGGCCAGAACATGTCACGACAGAAATTATGATGCTTAGTTGGCTTTGGTTGGCTTGGGAAAACACTGATCTCTGACCTTTACCTCCCGTATCCCCAACCTATGGCTCTTTAACCTCTGTGTTCCTGACTCTGGTTGCATTTGTCTTTCAGCTGTCAGTCCGACCAAGTTTGGGAGGGGAAGCCCCGAGAGATGTCATCTCTGAATCGGGAAGTATTTACATTTCTGGTCTGACTCCTGGAGTGGAATACACCTACAGCATCCAGCCAGTTTTTAATGGCCAAGAACAAGGAACTCCAGTCACTCGACGTGTCATCACACGTATGCATCCATTAAAACCAGTCATTTTTCATGCTTATCGATGTGTTTTTATCAATGTTTTTTTCTTGCGTTTCTCCTTTACCACTTTGTCTTTAGCTTAAACCATTTTTTTCCGTTAAATCCAGCTCTGTCTCCTCCTACTAATCTGAACTTGGAGTCCAACCCAGGCAACAGTGACATTACCGTCCAGTGGAATGGACCGAACACTTCAGGTACACACTGAAGAAAATACGTATAAAAATTAAACCAACGAGTCAGATTGGAAATATGATTTAACAACTATAGCTAGCTGTTTTAAGTTATGATCTTAATCTCTCTGCCCTTTAGACATCACAGGCTTCAGAGTGACATGCACTCCCACCAGTGGGCAACAAGGAAACAGCCTGGAGGAATTTGTGCAGGCTGGGGAGAACTCCTGCACCCTAGAAAACCTGAGTCCTGGGGTGGAGTATAATGTCAGCGTTGTCACTGTGAAGGATGACATGGAAAGCGCTCCTGTATCAACTGTCATTACCCCAGGTTGGTTCCTAAAGGTTCCTTAGATGAAATGATTCCAGAAAATTCAATAACTGTTGTTATTTGTATAAAAATGTATAAAAGGCAAACTGATATTTTTTATTTGCAAGATTTATCAAAATACCTCTTTCTTTATAATTTAACATTTAACACACACTTACTCTATTAAAGATAAAGTTGCTGTATACATCATACAAGTGGCTTACTAAATGTTTAATGAAGTAATTTCATTGAATAACCTTAAGGGATAAAATGATGTATTTCATTTGTACTCTGAAGTTGGGATTTCTATTAAGCGTGATGCTCCCAAAGTTGAAAATCTGGCATAGAGACCTGGAGGTTCCTCACCATCTCCAAACTCAAACTGCCGTGCATTTAAAATGTAGCGTTAGCTGCACTAATGATCTGATGGTTTGTATATCATTAAATATGTCATATTTAGTACTTTCTATCCTCTGTTATGGAACATGTTGCTGCAGTGTTTGAATGTACAGAACTCTGAGACATGCGTTGTTATTGTCTTGCCTTGCTAACTGCGGTTAGCACTGAGCGCTTCCACTAGCTTTCAGACTTGCAACTGAAATATGTTTAGGTTGGGAGTAATTTTTATTCCGAGATTTGTATTCCAGCTTCCGAGGAAAATGTATTGCATCATTATTACAAATTAGGAAAAGCTAGCTTGCATTAGTTCTTCCATCAGTTTGATTTGTTGACTAGATCAAAATGCTGGAAGCAGAGAACTTCTGTTACTTACATTAACCTCAGCTTCTTGCGCTCTCTTCTTTCTTTTTTCCACAAACCCTTCCCATTTTATCTGCCTTTGCCTGTTGTTTTGTCTTGTTTGTGGCTCTGTTCTCTCTTTTTTCTCCCCAAAATCCTTTTCACACCCATTCAGAGGTGCCCCAACTGACCGACCTCACCTTTGAGGGCGTGACTGACACGACCATCAGTCTCCGCTGGTCGCCGCTCAGCACCACCACCGTCACGGGTTACAAGATCACGGTGGTTGCAGCTGGTGAGAGCATCCCCATTTTCGAAGACATGGTCCTGCCGACCACTGGCCAGTACACGGTGCACGGACTGGAACCCGGCATCGACTACGACATTAGTGTGACCACAGTAACGGAGCATGGCGAGAGCGAACCCACCACTTTCACTCAACAAACCTGTAAGAGTTCCTGTAGTTCATGTTGTAATTTGAGTTGAAAGTGTTGATTCACATTGCTTGTCAATATTTTATAATTGGTATTTTTCTAACCGTGGGACTTGGCTTAAGGTTTTGGCCCATTGTCCAAAATACAAAATTGTCCGTTATTTGGCAATTAAATTATCTGTTCCGTTTTAAATCAACAAGGAATAACGGTTATCCTGAATTTCCAAGTTCCCTTAAAGCAGCTGCTCCTCCAGATTTTGCATGAAAATGAAGTTTTATTGATTTGTTGGTGTGTAAGGCACTCAGAATCTGAGACTATCAGAGGCAGAGAAGGTCCAGTTAATCCACAGCCACCAAAGAGCATCTCCTCTGTCATTTACTGATGAGTTCTGCCTATGAGAAAACAACTTGAGATGTAGGAAACATGATTTTCTTTCTAAATTCATGAACTGTCCTCTTTCCTCACTCTAACCTAAATTATAATGTGACCTGTTTACTAATATGAAATATCTCAACATTCATTTAAGAGAAGTCACTATATTAAGAAACAACTTGTTTGTGTTATCTTACAATTATATGGAAAATGATTATTTTAAAAAAGTAATAGATTATCAGATTGCAATATAATAGAACTTAAGCAAGTTCAAGCTGTTATCTTTTGTTTTTCTGGAACTCACAAATTGGCTCTTTAAGTAAAAAACCTTTTAAGTTGCTGATGAAATTGCTTTGCATCCTGTGTCGTCAGTTTAATAATCCTGTGTCTCTGTGTACACGTGGATCATCTGGCTTCAGTTAAAGCATTTTTACTATTGCTTGGTCTTTAAATTTAACGAGGCTGTAAAATGTCAGACTCACACATAAACTCTGTTGTTCGTTTAAGTTATGATAATGTCATAGTTTCACTCTTGTTCTTCCATTTTGGTTTCTTTTTTGGTCTCGTCTTGAAAACACAATTAACTGACCATCGTTTTATAGGCAACAATAGATCCTGTGTTGACTCTTTTTTTCTTTTGCACCCTGAATTAAGCTGTGCGTTTTCTCTTATAGCTGTACCAGCCCCTACTGATTTGAACTTTGGCGAAGTTGGACCAGACAGTATCGAGGTCACTTGGGTCCCTCCTCAGGTTCCAAACACTGCTGACATTAACAGCTTCATCATTAGGTATGATATGAAACAACAAGTTAAGCATTTTTGAGCAGTGTTATTTCAGGTCCTTTCATTGTTTTTTTTACACTCACAACTGTACTGTACTTAATTTAGACACCATCCCATTAATGATAAGGACGCAATTACAGAAACCAGTGTTGGAGGCAATACGAATAGTGTGGTGCTAAGGAGTAAGTTGTTTTGAGCACGGCTGATGCAAGAACATTCAAATACAGAGATGGCTGCATTTTCTAACCTTAATCGTTTTTCTATTCTTAGATCTGCTGCCTAACACAGAATATCTGGTGAGCGTGGTGTGTGTTTATGAGCAGAGACAGAGCTTGCCTGTTGTTGGTATCAAGAAAACAGGTGATTTGAGATGACAAACAATAAAACTCAGTGTCTTTCGTATCCATTCTTGTATTTAAGTATAGTGGATGTGTTTTTGTTTTTAATCATTATCTCCGTCCGTTTTCTGTTGTCTTCAGCTCTGGATTCCCCAGTTGGCCTGCGTTTCTCTGAAATCATGACCAACTCCTTCACCATCCAATGGCACGCCCCCCAGAGCAGAATCACTGGTTACCGCATTCGCTACCAGATGGTCAGCGGTGGAAGGGCCAAGGATGAGAGGCTCCCCCCTTCAAGAAACCATTTTACTATGACGGGCCTCACTCCGGACACTCTCTACTTGGTCAACATCTCTGCTGTGAGCGGGGTACAAGAGAGCCTCCCGCTCAGTGGGACACAGAAAACAAGTATGGATACAGGATTTGATAAATTATATGTTTTATTAAGTCATCACTTTAGCACAACAATTATTAATTGTATTTTTACTGTTTACCCAGTTTCTGATGCCCCAACTGACCTGGAAGTGCTTGACTCCACCCCGACTAGTATCACCGTTCACTGGGTAGCACCACCCGTCACAGTTCGCTACTACAGGATTATTCACGGAGAGACAGGTGATCATTCATAGATAAAATGATTGTATACTTTAAATGAATCAGTAGCAGAGATGGTTAGTGGGGTCTCAGAGTTCAGACCTAACTTAGATTAGGGTTCTATAGAGCTGAGACTTTTCTCATGAATTGTCTTGACTCGTTTAATCGGGGTGAAAGCAAGCCAGTATTTAGGCCACAGACCACAGCTATAACGGGTAATACACATTCAACTGTGAAAACTCTTTTTGATATATTAGTCAGAGACGGTCTTCAAAATAAAAGCACTTCCTCTCCTATTAATTAGAAATGTTATATGAATGCTGTTAATTTCTGTTCTACTATTCTATTTAATTTATGCTTTTTCCATTTCGTAAACATTAATGCATATTTCTTTTTTTAAATGGGGTAAATAATATACCCTTTCAATTTTAATTATAACTCACAGCAGTACAAAACCGCATGTTATTAAATGTTCATGTGTTAGTTGAGGCTTAAGGATAAAGCAGAAATTTAAATTCATAACCTGCAACAATGCAGTTTTATAGGCAGATTACATGATTACAAATATTAGAGACCTGAAATGTGACTGTGACTTGGGGGGGGAAAAATGACTTGTGAACATTTCTGATAAGCATTTCCATTTTCTCATGCTTCTGTTTTTGTGTAAAAATGCACCTTTTTTTTAATTATCTGACGCTTTCACTTCTTTCCTCAGGGGGTCACACTAAGGAGTTTACTGTGTCTGGCACCAAGTCCACTGCTACGATCAGCGATTTAAAGCCTGGGACTGATTACACCATCACAGTCTATGCTGTGACAGGCAGAGGAGACAGTCCTGCGTCCAGCATTCCCATCTACGTTACACACAGGACCGGTACCTGCACAAACCCGACACACTAACATGGGCAGTAGTAAAGCCTTTTGTGGGCTAGGTCCGGTGCTTCCTACTTCAGCTCTTTCGTTTCTTTTCCTAGGCGTGGACTCTCCCTCTGGAATGCAGGTGACAGAAGTGAATGACAACAGCGTCACAGTGAGATGGATTCCGGCTCAGGGTCCAATCAAGGGATACAGGGTAACTGGGGCCCCTAGAAATGGACAGGGAGCATCTTTCTCTGAGGTGGTGGCTCCAGGTACAGTGTTTGAAGTCATGTTTTCAGTACCTACCGAAAATATTTACTATCCTTTAACTTGTACACATTTTTTCACTTTGCAAACATAAACTTTGATGGATTTTGTGTATCAATGGGTGTAGTCTGTCTAGTCTGAGCAGTTTCCCTGTTCTCTCAAAGCATGATGCTAACACTCCCATGTTTCACCACTGCAGTTATGTTCAGGATAATGTGTTGTGTTAGTTTTACTCTACACAGCATTTTGCATAAATGCCAAAAAGTTCTGTTTTGGTCACATCTGAGGGAAGTATTTTTGTTCACATGTTTCCTTGCATTTTATGTGGGGGAATCAGGTTTCCAACAAAATACACAGAATTTGTGGTTGTAACCTGACAAAATATGAAAAACTTCCAGGGGTGTAAATAATTTTGTATTGTTTGTGCAGTTTTAACATAAGTTGAGATTTAATTGCTACATTTTGTTTTTTGCTTTTCTCCTTTAGATCAGACTGAGTTCACTTTCTCAGGCCTGATGCCGACAGAAGAATATGTTTTCAGTGTGAATGCTCTCGGTCAAAATGGCGAAAGCTCTCCTCTGGTGGTGAATGCCGTGACAAGTAAGTCTGATTACTCTAGGGAGAAGTGTTGTTTACCCTGCACAAACAGAAAAAAAACCAAATCTCTCGGCTTTTTAGATGTGGACCGTCCAAAGGACCTTACCTTCTCAGATGTCGATTCCACTTCCTTGCGGATAACCTGGGATAGTCCAGAGGGATTTGTTACGTCTTACCGTGTCTTGTACGCAAGTTCGGAGGAGGGGGAGAGGGAGCTGTACCCAGCTCCAAGAGGAGATGCTGAATCAGCTGTAATCTATGGACTCCTGCCTGGAACTGAGTATACAGTTAAGGTCATTGCCATGCATGACGGTACAACCAGTACTCCTCTGATCGGGACACAAGCTACAGGTAGTTTTAAAACTTAATTTATTTGGAGGTGAAGTTTTTTTATTGAATCTTTTCCATGTGAAAGCTATGAATCATGCTACAGAATTAATTATTTCTTTCCAATTTCCAACTTTTTTTATTCCTCCTAGCCATCTCTCCTCCTTCCAACCTCCAGTTCTCCGAGGTTGGCCCAACATCTTTTACCATGCGCTGGACTGCACCAGGTCAGGAAAATCTGATAACTGGCCTTCCAGGCCTCACTGGATACCGCGTGGTGGTAAACCCAAAGAAGACGAGCGGCCCCACCAAAGAGATCAACCTGTCCCCGGACACGACTCAGGCCCACATCCCTGGACTCATGGTGAGTGTGACTGAAATCCACTGAAAGTCAGTTGAACTGTAATCATTTAGAGTCTATCACAGACAGTTTTGTCCCTAAATACTTAACTATTGTGATATAAAATGCACAACATATTTCATCTCAAGCTATTTTACAGCATAAATGGATGTAATGTGCAGTGTTTATTCTTTTTAGTCAACTTGCAAGATGAACATCTGCACACTGGTATTCTGTGACAAAAAAGAATGCATAAGCAAAACTGCCACTTCATATATCGTCTCAGTCTCTAAAGTCATTTATTTTATTCATTTATTCCCTCTTAGATTGCAACAACCTATGAAGTCCATGTTTATGCCTTGAAGGACTCTCTCACCAGCAGACCAGTCCAAGGAGAGGTCACCACTCTGGAAAGTGAGTCTCTAATGTTGACATTTAAACCTGATGCATAGTTTTGGGTGTAACATCATACCTTCTAATGCTTTTTTCTGTTACACGTTCTCTTAAAGACATCAGCCCGCCGCGACGTGTGCGTATATCTGAAGTTAAAGACTCTTCCATCACCCTCACCTGGAGGACAAAGCTTGATACCATTTCTGGATTCTTGATCGAAGCCACGCCCATCGCCTCCTCTTCGAGCCATATTCCCATTCAGAGGACAATCGGGCCTGAATCACGCACATACATTCTCACAGGTAAACAAGTTTCTCAAATCAAACTTATAAATACCGCCACCATAGTTTCTAGTATTGGTTTTAGACCCATACAGATACAATAACCTGTCTATGACCACTTGTAGGACTGGAGCCTGGCACCACTTACAAGGTCAATCTCTATACACTGAAGGGCAATGGACGAAGCATACCTTTTACACTCACTGCCACCACAGGTAACCCACACACCTGTTTCAGCAGAAATGGTACCATCTTGTACATAGGATACAAATATATATAAATTAACGAGGAAAAACTTCTTTCCAAATATTTACAATAAATAAATCAAGTGTTTTGCTTTTTTTTTTGGTGGAGCGGTTGAGAAACTTGCAGCAGAGAGGGAAGCAGGATAGGAATTGCCATCTTTACATTAGAGGGTGTTGGGTTTGTTGTCTTGTCTCAGCTGCACTGAGAGCACCTCATTCAGGATTATTTATGTACAGCTTCTAAAAAAATATGACCTCACCTAGTAAATAAAGACAAAAACGTACATCTAAAAGTTTAAATCATAAATAAACATATACATGATTACGCCAAAAGCAAGATGGCATTCATGAGCTCATATCTGATGTTTATCTGAAAATGTTGTTCAAATTGGTTAAAAAAAAGTTTCCCTTGGTAATATTTTGCTTGTTTTACAGCTCAGCCGACAGTCATTCCACCCACCAACATTCGCTTTACCTCACTGAATCCTACCAGCATCTCATTCATGTGGGAGCCATCACACAGTCCGAGGATCACCGGCTATTATGTCACTTATGAGGAGGCTGGGGGTTTACCTCGAGAACTCAGTCCTAGACCTCACGCAGGCCAGAGCTTTGCCACCATCGATGGTGAGTGGGCAGAAGATAAACACCCAATACAAAATCTATATTCATTTCACTAAATGTTTAAAAATGTTTAAAAAAAACCCAACTTTTGATGATGTGTTTTGATTTTATCTTAGGTCTTAACTCAGGAACGGAGTATGTCATTAAGATTGTAGCACTGCAGAACTCTTTGAGAAGCACACCGCTTGTGGGCAAAGCCAGAACTCGTAAGTACAACACAGCTCAGGGTTTATTTTTCCGTATTGTTTTTATAGTTTTCTTTAGTTTAGAAGAGGGTAGCTTTATTCTTGTGCATTTGATATAATAGTTAGTAGTAAATAAAGTTTAAAGAAATTGTGAAGAAAACATTAAAATGGAGCTAACCTTTTCCAGTCCTGTAATACTGTCTTGTTTTGCTTATAGAAACTTTATTCATGAACAAAATGACATCTATAATAATAAAAAATGTATTTTCATTATGTAAAGTAGTTTCATCTAGTCTATGCTACCCTCTGTTGGTTTTTAGGGGAACTGTTACAAATGTCCAAAGTTAAATATCTTATTTTTGAGTCAGAAATTTTCCAGATTGTCTTGAATAAAATCACAAAACAGGTAAATCTAAAAAATATATTGTGAATATTGTGAAAAAGTTCAATAATTTGTGTCACTCATTTCAGAAAATAAAACTCATATATCACAGAGATTCTTTACAGACATAGTTAAATATTTCAAGCCTTTATTTCTTGTCATTTTGATGATTATGATTTACAGATAATGAAAACCCAAAAAAACAGTGTCTCAGAAAACTGGACTATTGTAAAGGTTAAATATTGGGACCTCTTGGTCTCACACGCTAATCAGCTATTAATTTCAAAACACCTGCAAAGGTTTCTTGAGCCTCTAAATGGTATCTCAGTTGGAGTCAGTACACAACCATGGAGAAGAAGGCTGCCGTAGGAAAAAGGTGCACCAGAAACATCCATTCATGAATTTGGGGGAGCTTCACCAGAAGTGGACTGAAGCTGGAGTCGGCACATGAAGAACCACTTCGCACAGACAAATCTTACAGGCGGGCTACAAAGAATATTGAGCTTTTTCACAAAGTTCTAATTTTTGGAGATGTACTTGTATGAAGGATTTATTTTTTGAAAAAGAAAATGAAAACTATCCTGGAATCATACGGATTTAGCATTCTATATCAGATATTTTTACCGTTTTTAAATCATCCTTCTCTGTTTTTCAATGACAAAGTTTAACTACCTCTTAAATGTTTGTATTCCTTTTTCGTATGCACATTTTCACTGTTTTAACAGGAACAGTATAATCATCATCACTCGTTTCTTTTTAATGTTGTTCAGATTAAGTATTTTCTTCTTTAAATACTTGTGTCTCTTTATAAAATCAGAGCCAGCTGAAGACTATTCAACTGTTCATCAGATATCGGTACCAGACCTGCCACAACTTCCAGTTCCTCATCGGCCCAGTACCGACATCCTGGATGTTCCAGAGTCCTTCAATGACAAGATGTGAGGCATCAAAACTACCATATGAAATTGATTGATAACATTTCTTATTTGTTTTAAAATACTTTTTTTTCACTTTTTGTTCTCATTTCCATCTCTTTCTCTTTTTTCCAGTTTTGACTCTAACAATGTCCTCCTGGCTGGCACAAGTGGTCAGAACCAACCAGACCAGCAGGGTCGGCACATTTATACAGAGTACCAGAACTTGGGCCCAAATGTTGGACTTCCTAGCCCCTATGGTGGACCCAAGGAAGGGCAGAGACCCCCTCTCAGAGAGCCTCTGATTTATATTCCTGTAGCTGGTCCTGATGGAAACAGAGTACCCCTGGTCAAGGTGTGTAATATTTGAATTACCTTCCTAATCCGACCCCATAATATGTATTTATTCAACTATGGTTTAGAATCTACCTAAAAAATGTATTGTTAAAACTCACATTTTCAGATTTCAATATTTTTTAACTTTCATCTTTTAGGTACAGCTCTTGTTGCATTCCCCTTGGACTCTTTGATATATAGGCTCAGGGCCTTTTACGAAGCTTGGAAACATGAATGCGTTGGGGGTTTGGACTCTTAAGAGATGCACTGATTAGAATTTTGGATCCACTTTCCGAGCTCTGATTTTAATACACCTTTGACCTGCTAACACTGTTTTTAGAATATTGAGTGCTGGTTTAAGAACTCCAGTAACAGATATAATAACGGCATTCAAAATATTTTGTCTTGTCTTCATGCTTAGTGGTTAATGTTTTTATGTTAGAAGCAGAGGCAACATCATGCCATGAGTTTGTGAAAACGGTCTGTGACAGAGCTTTCTATTTTAAAACAAAGACAAAATGATCATTAACTGTCCTCAGAATCCTATATTGGCGATGAGCTTGGTTAGCATGGCTAGCATAACCCAACAGCATTCTCTGTGTGTATTCCCTTGAAAATATAAATCTTTACCTTAATTCTGAGATTTTCAAGAGGCTGACAACATTTCTAAATTCAGCATTTTCCATTACAGACGGATTAAAAGCCCAAAGATCATAAAACAGAACAACTGTGCTGTACTCCACTTAGCCTTCCTGTTATCTGCTAAAAGTCTTGCTCTCTCAATGCCTCTCTTACAGACATATCTTGACATGTTATACAAAACATAGTTTCCTTGTAAAAAGAGTTTTACAATTCATTATTTGAAACACTTAAAATGGCACATAGAAAGTTCTTCACTCAGGAACAGCTTCCACACCAAAGAGTGTTGTTGAGATTATTACCCAGTATGCCTAATGTATGGCACCAGTGAGGGCCCTTTGAGCTGATAAATGTCTGATTCTGGTCACCAGCTAATTGTTCTCCTTATTATGTTTTACAGTGCAAAAAATATAACATCAAATTCGTAGAGTAAAAAAAAATGCGCTGGGAAATGAGTGTGATTGACATCTGCAACAAGATCTTTTTCTTTAACATTTAGAGATCTAATGTGACCAGAACCATTGTTCTTCAGTACATTAAGAATTTCTGGTTAACTTTGCCTTCTGGTCCTATTTTGGAACCTGTAGGTGAGCGACACCCCTCTGCCTGGTCTTGCTTTTGGCTTCCCTGACAACGAAACAGATCTGCCCCAAGAAGCAAAGACAATTACGACCATCTCATGGCAACCTGTCCCTGAAACCACAGAATATGAGGTGTCCTGTAACCCCATCACAGATCTGGAGGAAGGAAGCCTGCAGGTATTCATGCAGATTTTTTTTTCATATGAACATATGTCAAAATCAAAAGGAGTGATCGCAGCTAAGCTTGTTTCTTGTTCTCCACACAGATGCGTCTTCCAGGCTCCTCCGACAGCGCCACACTAATTGGACTGACATCTGGAGCATCCTACAATGTTGTTGTAGAGGCTGTAAAGGATGGAGGCAAACAGACAGTTCTGGAAGAAGTCGTCACTGTTGGCAATGCAGGTAGAGCACAACCTTTTTTCGTTGCATGCACTTTATCTGGATTTTTAAATAGATCACTTATTTTGCCTTCTTCTTGTAGTTCCAGATGACATTCCTGTTACCAACAATGGAGACGTGTGCTACGATACATTCACGCACACGTACCATGAGATGGGTTCTGAGTGGGAGCGCATGTCTGAGACGGGCTTCAAGCTGTGGTGCCGATGCCTGGGGCTTGGCAGTGGTCACTTTAGGTGTGATTCATCCAGTGAGTGGCTTACTAACCCATCTCTGCTGTGCTTTGCAAACCTGATAGCTCACCATAGAATTATAAAAAACAATTCTATGATGTTTACACAAAAGGAATTTATAAAAATAGTATTGTTCTGCAAACTGAGAATAAATGCTGGCAATAAATAGGAAATATTATACTCATTATAAATTCCTCAACTGTAAATTAAATGCCATAGAAGCAGACAGGTGAATGTTCTATGTGCTGCAGAAATGTAAGCATGGGCACCTCGATTTGTGCTTTGAAAATATATAAAAATATGTTTGAGTGCTTCCAAGGCTGCCCATGCCAATACCTCTCGTCTGTCTAAACATCAAAACTCAGGTACTGGTAATGTCTCCAACAGTCTATAGCTAACATGACAATACCAGGAACTGGGATCATCTGCTTGGCCAGAATCACTGGATAATATTTGATACTTTCCTCTGAGAATAAAAGTGGTATTTTTTTTGTCTTCTAAACACAATCAGAATAGGTGAAATTTTTTTACACCATTTTACCATTTTACCAATAAATGTGATGTGTAAAGAGAGACAGTTTTAGTTTGGCATAATCTCACACATATTATCAAACTTCTTTTACTTGCCCACTTTATCTACCTCTTCACTCCTACTCTGTCCTCCCTTCTCTCTTTTTTCAAATCTCTCTCCCTTTGTTCGATACCACTCCTTTTCACAGAGTGGTGCCATGACAACAGCAATAATTACCGCATTGGAGAAAAGTGGGATCGCCGTGCTGAGAACGGTCATATGATGAGCTGCACCTGCCTGGGCAACGGCAAAGGAGAATTCAAATGCGAACCACGTAAGTACACAATATTGGCATTAACTCTCAAATTCAAATTCCTATCATATATTCCTGCTTCTTACCCCTTAAATGAATTCTTTGTTGATCTGTATAATTCTGCTTTATTTTTCAGATGAGTCAACTTGTTATGATGATGGAAAAATGTACCAGGTTGGAAACCAGTGGCAGAAGGAATACATGGGTGCCATCTGTACTTGTACCTGCTATGGAGGACAACAGGTGAGATGAAGCTCCAATGCCTGAGCCCTGATTTGAGCCTTATTATTCAGCAGGTTTATTCCAGCTTAATATTACTCAGTTTCAGTTCACCTTTTGGCTCAGTTTGTTACTCCTTCCACAGTGATTTCAGAAACCCCACAAAACACACATAAAAATATGCAGCTTATTTAATGTCTGATGAAATGACTTTGGCTCAAAGCCCTGCGGTAAAAGGTGGGGAATCACTAAAGCAACCAGCGACTCAGCATTTTCCAGGTCTCTGGCTCTTCCACTACTCCATCATGGCTGCTATTGAGACTGTACTCTCTGATTAAAATAATTTAGTATTTTAAGTAAAAACTAAAGAAAATGGACAAATTTAGTTTCAAATTAATGCTCTGATGAAGACCAGTTGGCTAAAATGCTAACATTGGTTTGTTTGAAACAGTCTAACAATAAACTGGTTAAAAAGAGATCAGACGGCCAAACTGTACAGCTTCATGAAATTCTCTTCAACTGAACAAGCTCTTTCATAATTTAGTTTATTATGAGAGATGCGCCATTTAGATTTGCTTTTTGTTAAGATTTGAGCATTATTTTAGGAGCAAAGGGTGGTGTTACTCCGTCACAGGATGTTATTTTAAAACAAAGACGCAATGATCAGAGTTTACATTTTAATCTGTCTTTAGATTCTTATGTTAGTGATCAGCATGGTTATCATTAGTAACCCTATATACCGCAGTCTGTGTATATTACCTAGAGGATGTAGACCCAGACAGTAGAGGCATTGTCACCCTTTAAAATATTGTCTGATATGTTCTAGTTTTTGTCTATATCTTGTTATAAAGCAGTAATGTTAATTTTATATTTCCTTTCAAAACACACATATGTTTAATGGTCAGAGAGCTTTTACTTTTGTGTTAATTGTGCATTCTTTAACTCCTTGTAAAGGGATGGCGGTGTGAGAACTGTAGAAGACCTGGAGGGCAAACCAATGTGGAGGCTGAGATCTTGCAGCCTGGTGGCTTAGATGCCTTCCAACGCTACAGAGAAAATGCTCTACGTAAACTGGTCAGTGTTTTTGCATTTAGAGATTGAATTGAATCCATCTAATGAATTGTGTATGTATTGTTCTGAACTGAGCATCAGAAACAAACTTAGTGAGGACTGGTGGGCCTTTGCATGCAGGTTTTGGTTATTTGGTCAACATTTAATGCAAATAAAAATGTCTCACCACAAAAAATGTTTCATTTTGCAGCTTTAAAATTGTATTTCTGATTCAGTTGTTTTCATTTTCTTTCAGAACATCCAGTGTCCGATTGAATGTTTAAATCCAGAGCTGCTAGCAGATGCTCAAAGCCCCTTAGAGTAGAAAAGAAGTGATAAGAAAGGAGGAATCGTGGAGTGAAACCCGTTAAAATGTTCTTACTTCAAGAAGGAAGCTTCCTCCTGGTACATCAAGAGATGACATTTCCATCAGATTTGTGCCTTAAAGATTTTCACCGCACCTACATTTAGTGCCTTAATGAACTCTGTGCCTTATCAAAGATCTAGAGTTGTTTGATTCTCTCATTTTCAGCAAAAACAGAATTTCTTTTTTTTTTTACACAAATCTCTCACAGCACAAATACTCCTGCAGCGTCACCTTAAACTTGCATTCACAGAACATACTGTAATGGAATTTCTCCATCATAAACAAAAAAAGCATCTTTGAAAATCAGCAGAAATATAAGAAAACAAAGATTTTAACATTTATTTTAGCAATTTGCTTCTTGTCAGTTCTTCTCAATGAAACCAGTTTGTATTCAGAAAACATTTAGTGAATGATACCTTGCATTTTCAGGTGCTTAGATATTTCCAAATCAGAAGAGTTTTTATGCAAAGCATCTACAAAGCCATACAGTATTTTATTGTTTCTTAAATCAACTTTCAGGTGTTTTGTTTCTCTGTGGTCAGTGTGCAGCTTTTCTGATGAGCTGTTTAGGGATTAGTTTGCCTACTCTGCTTTCAAATGGAAAGAAAAAATGAACACAACAAACCTTCCTTTTAAAAATAAGCACTGTTACTTTTGATATGGTATTATATTTACCAGCTGTTTTTACTTTGTACATTTTTTCTTAAAATTCATCAGATGTGGACATCATTCATAGACTACAGTTAGTAGTTTCTTAAAATAAGAAAACGTAAAACATTTAAAAAAAAGTTTAAAACTCAAAGCTCACTGACCTAAAGTTAAACTGTTGATAAATTTGCAATATTTTCAAATGAATTCTGTTTTGATTACATGTTTGTATTAAGTCTTTACTTCTATTTATCCCTTTTTACTTAGGCATTTTGCTCAATGCTATTTTTTGGGTGTAAACTTTATTTTTATTAAGTGTTTTTGGTTTTGTTAATAATGTTGTTGCCAGACTCTGAACTACTGTGGACCAAATCTTAATAAATTCAAAAGGAAATAAGGTGGAAGTCATTTTCTCCTTGTGTACAACCACACCCTCACACGAACATGCTTTCCTTGTACTAATGCAGCTACATGTATGCGCTTTGTTGGACAAAAGCTCCAGGTTAGTTATTTTGTTCTCTCCAACTCTTGGTCAGCACTCAGCTGCTCACTGGGAGGTTGGGGGGAAGCAGACACCATGAGCCTGATCAGCTTATCACAAGTGGACTCTAGGAAATGTGTGGCAACACTGCATTACACAGCCAGTAAGAAAAATAGATATTTTTTTCTACCACATTCTTCAAACTAGGAGAGTAAACAGAATAGATAGGCCTTCTTAAAGCTTGAGTTGTTTCTATTCAAGGTTTCAACATATACTCAATTTAAATAAAAAACAAATAGTTTAGCTTATTAAATAAAGCATATATTTTAAAAGGTATTTCTGAATTGGAAAATATAAGATAACTTGTGAGATACTTCTACAAGTCGACAGACTTTCATAAGAGACTGTTGCAGCACAACACTGTAGGGTCATAAAAACACATATTGTGAAGATTTTGAGCCAGTGCTAATGAGGTCCATCAAGGATACCCTAAAGGACCTTGGAGGAAAGAAACTAAGAAAAAGGTCAGATCTGGGTTCTTGTGACAAGGATGAGCAAATTTAGGGGCCTTGACCATGTCTTTTAGGACAAACCACTATTTCCCAGAGCAATAATGTCCAAAAAAGCATATCAAGTAAGTAGAACACCATCAGACACCTAACTGATTTATATTACGTTATTTTTAAATTCCATCCATCCATCCAGCCATCCATCCATTCAGTCAAGACGATGTGTTTTAAATGTGTAATTTTCTTTATGGTTAAATGAACTAGTCATTTCACATAAAAGAGCAGTACTGCTGGAAATAGAACCCCTCTCGAACCTGCTGTGTCTCATCTTGGATAAGTGGAAGGTGATCTAGAGAACGGTTGAATGAAGACATTCATTCTCTTTATGTTTCAAGTGCAAGTCAGGATCATGTTCAATCTTGCCCTGAGCAACATGGCGGTCTTACCTCTGCATCTAAGTGGAGTTTTTTTTTCTGCTGGAGATTTTCAGAATAAAAAAAGTACCTTGAAATATGTTTTCAAAAATACATGATTTGGATCTGAGAAAGAAATTTCGTTCTACCATTTTGGATTTTTGTAAATAGAAAACGCAAATTACTTACAGAAAAATGACTTTAGTCACTCAAAATAACCGGTTCTATTATAAATTATCCGTCAAACGTTCAACGTATCAACGCCTCTTGTCACTTATTCTGAAGTAGTGACCCGGAAGTAGTTTATTTATTTTTTGCTGTTTCCTGGAGGGGAAGCGCGGTTTGGTTGCTGCAGTTTGAGAAAAGAGGCGCTGTGTTTCCTGAACACCCAACGATGGTGGATGTTTCTATTGACAGTTTAATTCTGAAGCTCCACGATGTGAACGCGGTGAAGTTCGGGGAGTACAGGCTGAAGAGCGGCTTGTTGACACCGATTTATATCGACCTGAGGGTTCTGGTTTCCCATCCTGCTCTGATGAACCAGGTAACGCACGTGCAGCCTTCTTCGCGGCGCATGCTTGATTTGAAACTACCGAAAATATGGCGCAAACTGCTAAAAGTTTCCCCAGCTTGGGTTACCAAGAGTAAAAGCGCAAAATGTTGTAATGATTCTTTCTTGGTAATGGTTTGCGTACACGTCGGCTCCAAAGTTCACTAAATAGATTGATTTCCAATAAATCACTGGCTTTACCGACGTTTTAAATAATTTCCAGACTTTAAGGGCTTGTTAAGGAGCTTATTAGTGGTAAATCGGCCTCGTTTGGATTTATCTGGAATAAAAAGAGAGAGCACTGTTATCTATGCAGGAAATAATCTGCTGTTCTGCTCATAAGGTCAACATTACTTCGGTTTGTTTTAATCAAGAATCCAGTTGAAACAGGTGCTGGATTTGTTGATATAAAAATCTAATAATTTTGGGAAGTTGTATTCTTTTGGAAACTACATGGCAGCAACTATTTGTATAAAAAATTCACTTCTTAGGTTAGCTCAACATGAGCCCAGCGTCAACGTCTATGACCAATACTATTTAGTCCCCAAAAAGAGAGTAACTCCAAGACTAAAACTCTTGTTTTTCTGTAACTTAAATGTTCCAGTTTGTCCAGATTCCAGATTGTGAAGAGATTCTTTTCCGCAGAGCTACATTTAAATCTGTCAAGTTTATTTATATAGCGCATTTCTCAAAGCGCTGTACATGAGGAAAAACATTACAATGATACAGACACAGAAAAACAAATCAAATGACACTAATAATCCTTGGTAGTAATTACAATTAATAATCCTTCCGGGTTTACTGGTAGAAATTGGTTCCAAGCCACTCTTAATAGTAAAGCATCTTATGCTAAAAGATGATAATATTGATAGTCTCATCATTCCACTGAATTCTAACTAGTCACTGGTACAAAACAGCGTTAATCCACATTTTCAGGTGCTAATAATATATTGCTTTTACTGGTACTGAAGTAATAACAGTCTATTGTAGTCTAACTAAGAAGGCCGGGTCATTGGTGTAAGAGCAGCTATAGTCCAAACTACTAATAATGTTTGGTTTTCGCTGGTAATCCTTCTCATAAAACAAAAAATCTATGAAAAAGTAAAGAAATCACGCAGTTAGGTGCAGGGCAAGCAACACACAAGAAGAAAAGATTTTGCAAGAGTGAATCCTGGGGGTGCGAATATATGACTGACTGTGTGTGCAAGAATTAGATTGTCAACACGGATTGGGCGCCATTGTCCTTGAGGAGAGAGATGGAAGTTTTCTCAATCGGCCGCGAAGTCTTATCTGGGTCACAGCTGTTCGGGGGTGCTGGGAAAGAGTGCCATGTTTACATAACATCCAGGAGATATTTTGTCGATAGCCACTTAGCAGAAGTTTGCCAAGGCCACGTTGGGGCACCAGATTTAGAAAAACAAACATAGTGTTTTCTGGGTAACAGCAGTTGTGTGGATTTCCACTTTAAGAGTTTTTATGTTATCTCTCAATGCGAATCCAAATATCCAAAAATTCTGGGACTTGTCCGCAGTTCTCGATCGCCCCTCATATCCCACTTCCCCCGCGAATCAACCTATCCATGATTAAATCCTTTCACCTCTGAGTCCAAAAAAGCCGCTTCCAGGCTTCGATTCTGTTTGAGAACCGTATTCCAGTCCTTGCGGCCTTAGCTCTCTTAACAATTCAGTCTGAGCATTAATAGCTCTGCAGATTCCATCCAGCATCGCAGGCAGCTTTGGGATGCTTTGAACAGGCGCCCAAGTTTTTGCTACTCACTCGATTAAGTCAGGTAACCGCCGGCTCCAAAAAGCAGAAATCCTGTTATCAAAAAATCCAAATATATATAAAACGTCTTCTGCGTCCTCAACCGACATTGTAGTCAAGCACACGATCTTCCACTGTTGCCAGGAATCCATTGTGTATCCAGAGAAGAATGTACCGGCTGGGCAAGAGGGTTCTCCTTTACCCTGTCTTCGCGTGGAAAAAATTTGATCATGATGATGTAAAGTGAGGCTCTGAGAAAAACACAGACAAAAAGCAGATGCAGAAGCAGCCAAGAGGGAGGGAGAGAAAACGCGTGCGTCCTCCACCGAGAGCAGAGCAAGAAAGTCACGGTAGTATTGTAGGAAACTTAGATCTTGGTTCCAATGAGATACCAGCCCTCAGCTTTAGTGACAGCCACCAAAACCTTTATCTGTTTTTATGCACAGGTTTCGAGTCTCATCTACCAGCGAGTGAAAGAAGAGAAACTTCAGTTTGACTCGGTGTGTGGGGTGCCGTACACAGCCCTGCCTCTGGCCACAATTATCTGCTCAAGACATGAACTGCCCATGCTCATCAGGCGAAAAGAGGCCAAGGACTATGGTGAGCCAATCTGAATTTATTAAGCTCTAAAAAACACACACAGTGAGTCAGGATTGTTTCTATTAAACACCCTGTTTTGATTTGTTTTCCTAGATAACGAAGCACAGTTTGTCCATGCAGCTTCTAATGACCTTTCTTGTGTAATTTTTCTGTAGGAACTAGGAAGCTGGTGGAGGGGTCATTTCATGAGGGTGATACGTGTTTGATCATCGAGGACACGGTGACCAGTGGCAGCAGCATCCTGGAGACGGCAGAAGTGCTCCACAAAGAAGGGCTGAAGGTGCTCAATCACTGATGTTTAGAGTAATTAAGATAATGAGACACGACAACAAAAATGAAGAGCTTTTTCAAAGAAATTCTTCCAAATGGAGTGATATTTATGGGCTATTTTCTATTCTACATGTTCAAGGTGACGGATGCCATTGTGCTGATGGATAGAAGGCAAGGTGGGGTGGAGATGTTGGCGTCTCGGGGAATTCGGCTCCTGCCAATCATCTCCATGTTTAAGCTGCTTGATGTGCTGCGTGCAGCTGGACGCATCGATGACCAAACAGCCCAGAGTGTGCACAAGTTCATCCAGGAAAATAACACTTTCGGGTACTTAAAATGCTGTATTAAGTCATGTTGGTCTAAAAGTCCAAAATGTAACTTGCAGAACATCAGTCAGATTTGCTGGAGAGAATCGGTGAAAAGCAATTTTTCAAGTTTTGCATTAGATTCTCAGTTGGATGCAATTGGATTGACTGTTCCAATCGAACACATGAAAACATTTTGCTCTATCATCATTGTAGCTCTGGCTGTGTGTTTAGTCCTTGTCTAGAAGGTGAAACTCTGCCAGTGTCTCGGGTCTTTTGCAGCCTCTGAAGTACAGTATTAGTTTTCCGACACAAATTTTGCTCATAAGTGAAGGCAACTGGTTGCACTGTGTTTTTATGTTGGAATATTGGAAGTAAAGGAGGTTGCACACCCCTAATTTTTTATTTTTTTTGGCAAATCGGTGAAAACATTGCATCCTTTTTCTTCCACCTTACAGTTATAGACTATTTGTGTTGGTAAAATCTCAATGAAGTACATTGAAGCTTGTGGGTGGCATAGAACATATGAAACTCTGAATACCCGTGGACTGTGTTAGCTTCATCTTTGCGTCTCTTTCAGGCCTAAGAAGATGAATGGCAGTGGTGGTTCAGCTCCCAAGATTCCTTGTATGGAACGGAAGCGAGTTCTGAGCTACGCAGATAGAGCTGAGCTGCCAAGTATGTGATATTTATCCATTAAATCGCCTTGCTCATTTGGTACGCTAAAATCATTTTGTCTGTAGGAATCCACCCTCTGGCATCTAAGCTGCTCAAGATCGTGGAGGAGAAGCAGTCCAACCTTTGCGTCTCCGCCGACGTGACAAGCAGCATGGAGCTTCTCCAGCTGGCTGAGTCTCTCGGTCCAAAGATCTGCATGTTGAAGACTCACTGTGACATCCTGGAGGTAGAAGAGAACCACATTGTTATTTGGAGAGCTTTGTTGAAACTCATGTTGGTTTTTTGTGTTCTATCAGGATTTCACACCAGAGTTCATCCAGAAACTTCAAGCTGTGGCTGACGAACACAACTTTCTCATATTTGAAGATCGCAAGTTTGCTGATATTGGAAATACAGTCAAGCAACAGTATGAGGGTAATGTAGTTTTAAACGATTCTTTTTATCACTAAAAAAGTTCCCCATTGTATAAAATATATTCATGGTTAAGCTGAATTTGTGCTTGTGCTCTCCAGGCGGTGTGTTCCAGATCGCGTCTTGGTCTCACATTGTCAACGCCCACGCTGTGCCTGGGCCCGGGGTCGTGAAGGGCCTGGGTGCTGTGGGGAAGCCTTTGGGGCGAGGCTGTTTGCTCATTGCACAGATGAGCTCCCAGGGGTCTCTGGCTACTGGTGAATACACAAAAGCTGTGGTAAGCACATTTCTGCTGAGCTCTTCTTCTCATGATGCATGTCTGAGGGTTTACTGCAGCTGTGTGTTTTTCCTCTCTCCAGGTGAAGATGGCAGAGGAGCACTCAGACTTTGTGATTGGATTCATCTGTAGCTCTAAGACAATTGAAAAACCAGAATTTATCCACATGACCCCTGGTGTGCAGATACAGGCTGGAGGTAAGGTTCATGTTGATCTGTTACTGGTTTGGTGGGGCCGACCTGCCAGGATCTATAGTTTTTTTCTTCATCAGGTATCATGCTTTATGTATGCTGGTATGTAGTGATGCATTATGCGAAAACAAAAGAGTCACTTTCCGGCATTCTGCTCCCTGGTACACCGCCGAACTCCACCAAATAAAATCCTGAAAGTGACAGCTGGAAAGACTCTGCAAGAAAACTGGTTTAACTGTCCATCACCAAGCCTACACCGACTATCTTCTCCAATACAAAGATGCTCTTAACTCAGCTCGGTCCAGCTGGTCCAGCTGCTACTCAAACCTGATTCACTCTAGCTCGTCTTACCCCAAGGCTCTTTTCTCTACAGTAAATAAACTCCTTAAACCCAGTAATAACATCTCCAACTCCTTCACAGTAAATAAGTGCAATTCCTTTCTGTCATTTTTCCAAAACAAAAGAGACACGATTTACAGTAATCTGACTACTACCACCATCGTCTCAACCTCCCGATGTGATTCCCCACTTTCCAGCACTCGGCCTTTATCTCAGTTCTCTCCCGTGACCCCAGTGGAGTTGTCCAAACTCATTGCAGGCATGCGAAGCTCCACTTGTGCTCTGGACCCCATCCCATCCAAGTTTGTAAAAGACTATCTCACTGTCATTTCCCCCTCTTATCAGTGACATCCTCAACTCCTCCCTTAGCTCTAGTTCAGTCCCCCAACCTCTCAAACTGGCTGCTGTGACCCCCATCCTAAAACAGCCCGGACGACACCCTGCCACTATGAGCGACGTCTGCCCCATTTCCAACCTCCCCTTTCTGTCCAAATCCCTCCCCAAAACCACCAACAACTTCAGTCTCACATTGACGACACCACTTTTGTCTCCTTTGTCAACCTCGGGGTCATCTTCGAACTGCCTTTTTTTCATCTAAAAAATATTGCTTGTCTCCGCCCATCACTTCCCTTCTTGGCTGCTGAAATTTTCATCCATGCCTTCATTACTTCCAGCGCTATACAAATAAAATGTATTATTATCTTCGTAGTGAAATCAAAATATATTTTTAAGGTTTTTTGTTTTCAGATGGCAAAGAATTGCACATTTTAAATGTATATTTATATATAGATTGATGTAGCGTTTTTAATCAGAGGTTTTGGCTTTTTATCATTTGTTACCAAGCTTGGATAATCCTCTGCCTGCAATAATCCTGAAATTAGCTGTGATTAAGCTAAATTCGATATTTCCAATATTTAATGTTAAGTTAGGCCGACATACCGGTACTCTGCTGTACCACTTTTTGGTACTTTTGTGTGTGTTTATGTGGTAATAAATGCTAATTTGTTCATTAATAAAATCTCAAAAATGTTCAATTTAACATATTTATTTCTCAACATATAAACTTTAATGAATATATCAAAACAACATCCAGCTGTTTGTATTGTTACATCTCAGTTGTTTCAAACATTCCTACAACATGAAAACCCTTAACTGACTACGCAGTGTTTTTTCTCTTAATGCACAAATTAAAACCCAGCCATGTTGCTGGCCGCAGACGACGAGTCGCTAACAGATGCAGGCGTGCTAACGTTGCCGAATGCAGACTTTTTGTGTCTTCTTAGCCTTGATAAAAATCTTGTGCTTAACCAGGTGCTTCCTGAGATCAGAAGTGTTCCCGCCGCTGGGCTTCCACTTAGGGTGACCAGATGTCCAAAAACCGAATGCGGGACAACAAGGACCTGAGGGACATTGCAGGACACATTACCAGTACTATGATTACATCATAAATTTTAATTTAACAACGAGCTTACGTTACATTCATCAATCTCTGCTTTGCCTGTTAGTGCACAACAATGAATTAGCACAAGTTTGAAAAACACTTTAATCTGGGCTGTCTGGCAGTCTTCTCTGGGTTTGACTAAAAATGAGTCTATTAACCAGCAGGTGGCTTTTTCAGCAACTCACTTTTACATTGCCGCTTCACATCGTGCTCCCCTCCGTTCACCCAGTTATAAACGGTTTCTAAGTCTTTGTTGTTGCCGCATTTTCTTTTCTGTGACACACTTTCCATTATATTCTGTATAACCTACTGAGCTATACAAACCATCATAATTAAAAGAAATAAAGGCTTAAAAACATCAGTCGTGTTAATTAATCTACATAACATTTTTCATTTAGTGAGTTAAGTTGCTTAAATGAACTTTTCAATATTCTAATTGATTGAAATGGTTTGTATATATTAAATCAGCAGCAAAAAACTGTAAACTACTATTATAATTATTATTAGTATTAGTACCAGTAATATTATTATAGGTAGTAGCAACGTTTTATAGAACTACGTTGCCTCATTCTACTTGTTTGTAGATGGTCTTATAATTGAAAATGTACATACTTTTAGCTACTTATACTTTAAAAGCAAACAGCTTTTCAGTGGCACAATTTATTTCTGCTGCACCCTTCATAACAATGTTCATAACTAACTTTGAGGTAGTTTTGGTTACTAAGCTGTAACTAATGAGGTTTAACGGTCCTGTGTTTCTACATCTTGCAACCATAAAATTACAGCCTTAATGACACTTTTCCAACACAAGGTGGTGCTGTTGTTCTAGAAATTGTGTGTTGACCCTTTAATTCATCTCCCTTGCTCATTCACAACTTTCCAGATCTCCTTGTGTTTTTTTTTTTACTTCCTCCCAGGAGATTTGTTGGGCCAACAGTACACATCCCCGGAGGAGGTCATCTACAACAAAGGCTCAGACGTCATCATCGTGGGACGAGGCATTTTGGAGGCATCCGATAGGCTCGAAGCTGCGGAGTCGTACAGAAAGTCGGGCTGGGATGCTTACATTAGGAGAGTGGGTCACAGTCACCAGTAAGATATCAAGAGTGGAATTTGCATCACTGTGCTGAAGTACGACGGCTGAGGACCTCTATAGGAGGCGAGCAAACATTCAGGGACACTCTGGCCACCACAAACTGTCTTAGTAACTATAGATGTGTTACGGTTTACATTTCTGTTCAGCTTCTTTTTTTTTTTTTTTAGATTTAATTTCCTCTATGAAACATTTGACTTTTATAATTGACTATGGGAAAGAGTTTTTTCTCGCGATGGACCACATCTACAAAGTCAATTCATAAAAATGCGGCATATATGTCATCCTTCAGCTTTCTATTTAATGAAAGATCCTGAAGATTTTGCCGTTAAAGCAGGAATGCTAAAGTGTAGAGATCATAGATCAGGCTTTTTCTGGCCACTTCCAATTTCTATTTTCCTTGAGAATAAGCTGTAACCTGTAGGTTGCTTGGCGGAGGTAGTAATTTTGAATCCAACTGAAAATGAAAAAATAATGAGATAATCTCAGTTTACTGTATGCATCAAAGCAAACATTCCTCAAAACAGTGCATCACTCTACATTATGCTGGTCGATGCGTTAATTGGCTAAAATTGGTGGGAGTTTTTAGTTTTGATGCATTCAATTACTAGGAAAACTTTGATATTTCAGTATTCAGTCTGAGGAATTGTTGCATCAAGTGTCATTTGTTTAGTAAAGACCTCTTCTTCTTTCGCCATTCTATGACACGATTTCCTATAGTTTCTAGAAGATTTAACCTGAATCACTGCAAATTGTCACCGATGATCACGATGGTATAAGTATGTTTGATTTAAACTCCAAGTAATTTAAAACAGACAAAATACTGATTGTTCTTTGCAATTCGTAAACTTCTCACAATCGGTAGAAATGTTTTTCTTAACTCCAACTCAAACAGTGTTAATTAATATTCTTCTTTTGTTTTCCTCATAAAACCATGTAAGCAACTTTAACAGTGTTTGGCCTGCTGGGTAATTGTATTTTCCATCTAACAGTGTTTTATGACATCGAGTTGGTGTTGAATGAAGAGCACAAGTGAAAACTAGCTGTACTGAGGAACAATGTTTGCCGTCCATTCTTTGTAACGCTACACAATTTAATAAATGAGTGTTTGAGCAAAGACACAGTAAGTCACTGGTATTGTAAAATGAGACAGAAATTGAGTTTTGTCTAGTAACAGTTTTATTCCGTTATGCAGGTTCAGTGTTGGGTTCAGTTCTGTCCTACTGGATTTCCTTGATATGTTTACAGTAATGTTCGATCTTTCTATTTCCGGGAATCAAGGTTGCTTCACATCCAGGAAAGATGTGCAAGTGTTTTTCAGGTCTGGTTTACTATTAAAAAATGTGTTTCAATACTTTATTTCCTAAATCTATTTTCCTTAAAGATATAAAAATAAACAATCATTGTCACCTTTCACTTTCATTATATATTAAAACCCAGTCTGAAAACCAGTTGTGGTATGGTACTGGGCTTATCACCAGTTTTTCTTTTTCTAAATTAAAAACCTGGTTTTTGCTCAGCCTGTGCTGAAGACATCTTTTAGGAGGTGGTTGCATGATTAAGAGCAACATAAACTAGTTTTGAACGGGATTTGTGAAACTTAAAAGAGTGTATCTCTTTTTCTAATGTAAAACTACTGAGTTTAATTCATGATTTTAGTTCATGGAAACATGTTACTTGGGTCATAAGGTGTGATCCCTGTGAAAACAAAGTATTTTATTTTTTAATGTAATCTGTAAAGTATCTACTTTATTTCTGGGAAGCTTTAGTTTGCATATATTAGATGGAGGGCAAATAAATCTAGAAGAAATATTTTGGAAAAATATGAAGCTTTGATATTACAGGTTTGAATGTATGTTTCTAACCAGTAGGATTCCTTTTTAACATCCCTTTTAAATAAGTAATCAATACTGATTTGCTGTAGATTATAAGTAAATTTTGTTTTTTTTTCTAATTTGTATTTCAAGCTTGAGTGTACAATAAGTAGTGTGAACACAACAAACATGTATTATGCAGTCATGTAAGAAAAACAACCCCCTAAACATTCAGTTCTTTACTGAGAAATGTTCACCTATTTATGTTTAATCGAATTTCTTTTTTTAATCTCTGCTAAAGAAAATGATTTAATTGCAGTTAGCTACTAACCTTGTTTTACTTGAAGAAATATAGAAACTAGTATGTGATAAATGTTTTGGCTCATTGTCATGTTGCAGGGCCCTATTCTGCTGTAGTTTGACATTTTTACAGGTTGGCTCACATTTTCCAGGAGCTTCCTTTGACTCAGGGTAGAAATTTCTGATGGACTCTATGATGGTGAGTCTTGATGCAACAAAATATCCCCAAACAATGACATTTCCAGCTCAAAGCTTCGATGAGTTGGTATGAGGTTCTTTTTCTTAATTGCTGTAGTTGGTTTATTCTAAACATGCCCTCTGTTCTGTGTGTGCATATAATTCAGTTTTAAACCCTATTCATCCACAGAATGTTATTCCAGAAGTTCTGGTCTTTTTTTATAGTGTGTCTAGGACACCTTAGCCTAGCCGCCATGATGGTCTAGGAGAGCAAAGATTTCCTCTTTGCACATCTTTGAAAGCCAAATTTGTGCGGTCTCTGATAGCACAGGCATGCACTTTCATATGAACAGTAGCAAGTTGGTCCAGTGATGAATTTTTATGGTTTTTCAAGACGTCTTTAGTATGTTGCGTTCTGCTCTCAGGGTGAACTTGCTTGGACATCCTGACCTTTGCCTGACCGTGTTCAGTCCCATGTTAACAGTCAGGGGCACTTGCTCACAAACCGGAGTAATGATCTAATTATGTTGGAAAACACGATTGCAGCATCATGCTGCGGGTATTGCTTCCTGAAAGAAAACCTGTTTGAGGCTTAAGCTGGCTAGATAGTGGAGTGAGCGGGTTTTTGGGGTTAATGTTCTAGGAAGACAACCCTGCTGCTCAGATAAATGCTATTCATCCAATCCGGCCGAGATTGATGTATTTTTCAAGAAACATGGACAGAAATGTGAGGCTCTATCTAAACATGTTAAGCTGCGAGAAATGTATCACAGAATACCTGCAGCTATAATTGCAGAGAAATATTATTTTACAAAATTTGGGTTGTGTTTGGGGGGGATATAGGGAGCAAAATACATACACACACCACAGGTTTTAAAATTCTTAGTAAAAACAAACAAACCTGAAAACCAGTAAGTAAAACCAATCAGTTTATTCAGGTTCTTAGATGTAACGTGACAAAATGTGAAAAGGTTCAAAGACTACGACCACTTTTGCAATGAACTTTATAGAAAATTGATGGTTGGATGGTTTGAGTGCGCTAGGTTTATATATACATATATAAATCTAGTTGTATAGTTGTATTTTTATTTCATATTTGGTAAAGATTAACTTGCATAAAAAGTGGTTTTCAATATCTGTTCCTATAAAAAGAAATGCAAACTACCCATTAGTAGGGGATCTATTAGTAGAGAATCTAATTAAAAACAAAAAAACACCTGAGGGCATGTTTGCTCTCTAATTCAATGCATTTCTCATATTGACTAAAAGCCAATTAAGCCATAAGCTAAAGGAGTGACCCACTCTCAAGACAGCTAGTCTTAAGAGTGTCCTGTTCATGGTCTTCTCTCAGCTCACAAATTCAAACCCATTTTACAAACATTTTAGAACGGCATAGACATTTTTTCTGCATCAATGCACAACGTATTAAAATGCATTAAAATTCCCCCATAAGTCCAACATTATTATTTAAAACAAAAATCCAAGTCATCTTATGTCATTAATTCAAGTTTTAAACATCTGATTTGCTTTAGAAACTTGTAGCCGGTCAACCTTTTGACTGCCCTGACTGAGTTTTCTATTGCTTATCTCTATATTTAGTCATTGGGGACTGATCTTCACCCTCCTACAGCCCCAATGTTCTGGCTATTTTGGCCAGGGGAGAATGAAGAAGTTCATAAGCAGAATTAATGGTTCTATCAACTACTGCAATTTGTGCAGGTCCTGAAGCAGCAATATGGCGCTACCATCACAATGTTTTACTGCAGCTGTGATTTTATTCTTCTTAAATGCTGTATTAATTTTACATCAGACGTAGCAGGATGTGCAACTTTCAAAAGGTTCCCCTTTTGTCTTATCGGTCCACAGACCATTTATCCTAAAGTCTTTTGTTGATCATCAAGATATTTTCTTTTGGCAAATTTAAAACAGGCCTTTGTGCACCTTTTGGTCAGCAGTGGTTTAGGCTTTGAAACTCCCAGCCTCTTATTCTCAAAAGAGTGAAGTGAGGCCTGCAGAGGTTTAGAAGTTCTGGGTGTATTTATGATCTCCTGGATGAATCGTTTATGCACTCCTGAATTAAATCGCACAGGACAGTGACTTCGGCGAAGGTTCACTAATGTTTCATGTTTTCTGTATTTGTGGAGAATGGCTCTCACTGTGATTCACAAGGAGTCTTAAAGCCTTAGAAATGTGTTTTGAACCATTTCTAGTCTGATAGTGAATGACCTACTAAAGTTTAGCTTGAAATCAGGGTAAGTGTCGGCTATTGAGAACATTTAGACTTCTTCATGTCAGACAGGTTATGTTTAATTAATTTCTTCATTCTACAGGTATGGCTGTAATGGGGTCTGGACAATTTTTTGGATTCCCTTAATAAATGAAAGCATTTCAAAACAAGTACTTATAAATTATTATGTGGATTTCCCCATTTATGACGCATATGAACTAAATCCGTCACTTTACAGAGCCATAAGTCAACCTTATTTCCAAAAGTTGTAGAACAAAGTGAGCCATCCGGCTCCACGCAGGTATTTGCAATTCAAAGTGTATGAAAATAATCCCCAACAGGCGCTTTGTAGTACAGGTGGAGCTTGTCGCCAGGTAGCTACGTTACAATGAGGCTTTTTACAGTTCAGTGCAGGCGCAGAGGTCACACATGTCGTTGCCTGGCACACTGGAGGAGGAAGTGGAGGAGCAGGGCGAACGCTTTGGGATAATTCATTTTGGACACGCGTGCGTGACAGTAACACGCACACACACACACACACACACACACCCGTGCCCCTCCCTCTTTATGTCAATATTGGATCAGAGCAACGCACCGTGCGACAGGTGCCTGCGCACGCCCCGAGGATCCACTTCCAGGGGAGGAGAAAGGAGGACGGAGGGGAGAGGAGAGGAGAGGGGGAGCGTGGGGAGGTATAAAAGGTGTATACCTGTCACGAACCGCACACATTCAGTGCGTGGTAAAGGTGCGGAGCAAGCTTGCGCATTTCCTTTCCTTTGTTGCTTTACATCTTCTAAAGGTAGGCCGTAAATTCACGCACAGCATCAATTCTTTCACGAGTTTTTAGTTTTTCTAACTTTTTTAAATGTATTTATTCTTCTTTAAAAATCTTTTCCCCTTCAGAAAGTTGAGAAGAGAGAAGCCAGCTGCTACATGTTCCAGAGCGGCATCACGCCGCATCGTTTGTGACTTTTCCCCAGTTTTGTCCGTATTTGCTTCACGTTGAGCCTCACGTACAATACCTGAAGATGAAGTTTTGTTCGTTCGGCTCGCGTTACGCAGGTACGGGTTGGCATCTGGAAAAGACACGAAGTTTGACTTTTGGAGCTCGACTGCACAATGAGACGCTTTCTACTTTTTTATGCTTGCTGCATTTTATCTATAACAATTAGTTCAGTTATTATCGTTGCGCCAAATAGCTGAAAGCGCCAATATGAGTCTTAAGGGTATATTAACACTGCAAAGAACATGCATGAAGAGCAATTAAGGGCCAGTATTTTATCAAGATGCCCATGATGATAATGACTTTAGTAACTGTCGCACCAGGTGTGTTGCAGCCGATATTTCACTCAGCAGGTACATTGTCTTATTTGCATACAGCTGACAGCTGGTAATGTTCCTAAGAAAGCAGCAAAGACTAACTTCTTGTTTCCAAAGTTTGAAGAATATTAACTTTTTTACAGTAAAGTTGGTATATAAATCAATTTGAACAACTTTTTCCCAACATTTTCTGTGTAGTCTCATATTTTCAAAACAAGTAAAAGAATCCTTGTCTTGTACATGTTTATTCCAATCTATTTGGACCAAAAAGTCCAGTGATCAGTGTTACCTGTGCTGAAGAGGTTGACATTTACCGGGACCTGGGGGCGATAATCTCTTGATCTCCCCCTTTAGTGCGATTTTGATAATCATTTTCCCATTGGCAAATTCATGGTGAGCAAGTCCTTTTTTCCACTGTGGGGGTCTGCTCATCACTAACCATCTCTTGCGTCACAAAGCGAGACCTCAGGCGAGCCAGAGAGATGGCCTTAATGGGAGGTTATGTTAATCATTAACTAAACATTAACCACACACACACACACACACGCACACAGATCTGATACAAGCCATCTGTCATCTGGATGCCACGATGAAGTATTCAACCATTACTGCTCCTATGCCATTTATTAATTATTTTTTTATATACTGAACATAAAGCAAACGGTTTTAGTGGTTTGCCAATAAATTGCTACAAAATAAATACCTTTCTTAATTATTAACAACACATTTTGTACATGATGACTACCTATAACTGGAGATGATGCTACAACTCTCAACACCTATAGGAGAGATTTGACATTGCCAAACTGCTGAATTACCAAAACACACATACTGTATATATATTTAAACAAATTTCAAATGAGAAAAAGAGGCAACTACTGTTAGACGCCAATGCTTAAAAATTATCTGAGGCCAAATATTTTTCTAAAAATGATTATTTGACTTTATCAAGTTTCTTCTTATTGTCTTTTATGCATATTATCACCGTCACATTGTCTTTATGTCTCCTTTAAAACCCCATCACCCATCATTGCGACAGGAAACACCTGAATCTGCAACTTACACCTGTCATCATTAGGCCTGTCCTCACCTACGTTAGGCTTTACCTGAGAGCCTGTTTGCCTCTGCTTGATTCTCCAGTCAATATTTGTTTAATGGTGGATGGCTCACACTCCTCAGTATCCTGGTTACTTTATTTCAGTTTTAAACTGACTGTCCCAAATGGACACCCGTGCTTCCAGCTCCAGCTGTTGTTGAGCCGGCAGAGATAATTTGTTTAAGACTCAAAGACTGAGCCACTGAAAATCCTCCTGCTATGCAAAGAGACTTTTTTTTCTCTCTATGAGGTGTATGAAGTATGTTTAGTGCTTACAAAAGTCTTAGACCCCTTTAACTGTTTTCACATTGTATTTTATTCAGATTTATGTGATAGGACAACACTAAATAGAGTGTAATTGTGACATACAAAGAAAACAACACAGGTTTCAAAATTCTTTACAAATAAAAATTTTATAAGTGTGGCATGCATTTGTTTTCAGCCACTGTAAGTGAATACTGTGTGGAAGCACCTTTTACTGTAATTAAAGCTGCAGGTCATCCAGCTTTACAAACCTAGTGACTGATATTTTGTCCAGTCTATGTCAGGCTCCATCAGATTGGATGGAGAACATCTCTAAAAGTCAATTTTCAGGTCACTGATTCTCAATCGGATTTAAGGCTAGACTTTGACTGTCCTGTCCTGCCCATGAATGTTCTTTGTTTTATATCATTCCATTGTAGGCCTGTCTTTATGTCCATGTCAGTGTCAGGCTTCTAGTCTTAAGTTTTTTTCAGCCTCCAACAGGTCGTCTTCCAGCATTGCCCTGTATTTAGTGCTGAAAATCTTCCAAACTCTGAGCAACATTCCTTTTCTGCTGACACCAGCACTTCAATAGCATGGTGCTGCCACCATGTTCCATGTTGGGGTTGGTGTATTTCAGGTGATGTTTAGGGTTCATTTACTGCCTCGCATAGTATCTTGAATGTGGGCCAAAAAGTCACATTATGCGTCTCGAATGACCAAACTACCTTCTTCCACATATTTGTTGTGTCCCTACATGGCCTGTGGCAAACTGCAAACAAAACTTTTTATAACTAACTTTCAACAATGTCCCTTTTGTTGCCAGTATTCCAAAAATGTCACATTTGTAGAGTGCATGAAGAATAGTGTAACTGTTGACAAATTCTCCCAGCTAAACCATGGATCTCTGCTGCTCCTCCAGAGGCCTCTTGGTTGCTTCTCTAATTAATGTTCTTCTTGTGCGGTCTTTCAGTTTAGGTGGACGGCCACGTTTTGGTAGGTTTGTAGTTCTGCCATGCACTTTTCATTTTCAGATGATAGATGAAACGATGCTCAGTGCATCTTTCTAATCTTTGAATATTGCTTTATAAGCCCCACTTTAAACCTTTATGCAGCTTTATTCCTGACCTGTATGATGTGTTCCTCGGTATGATGCTGTTTGATCACTAAAATTTTCTAACAAATGTCTGATGCCTTCAGATAAAGCAGTAATTAAGATAATTGACACAAAGGTGGACTCTATTTGCTAAATATGTGACTTCTGAATTTAATTCAATATGCAGTTTTATTTAGGGCTAACAGAGTAAAGAATGTACCAGCCAAATGTTACAGATATTTATTTGTACAGCATTTTAGAAACTTTTTGTCATTTTCAACACTGCTTTGTGTTGGTCTATCACATCAAATCACAATAAAATACATTAAAATTTGTAGCTTTAAGTGTAACATGTTTGAACATCTTCATCATGCACACAGCCCCTTCACCCATTTTATGTTATTGGTCATTTTGTTTGACATTTGTATATCTTTTCCAAAACCATTATTGTACATTTTGCATCTGTTACTCTTCCTAAGGTGTCTTTTTTTTACACTGGAGTTTCCTATTAAACTGACATGTACAAAATCTGGCTAACACACGTTTTATGTCGTTCAGTGATAAACTGTCCCTGACAGTTGTATCGTCTCATTTCATTATGTCTACTGTCTGCAGTGACCCTTTAAACTCTGATCTGCTGGGCCATCCTCAGACATTAGCAGCACTGTTTGTATCTGTAGCATCAACATGATTGCATTTGTTGTGCCTGTCCAACTCTTTGGTAATATCTGTTTATGGTGGAGTGGAGTGAGTGCTACCCAGAGGCTGTGTCAGTTCATTTGTGCATGTGTGTGTGTTGCCTGGAGGCTGTGCGCTGTTTCCTCTGACAGTACTGATAATGAAGAGTCATGCAAATGCCTAAGGCCTGTTCCCTCTCCCAGGAGACTCCACTTTTGCTCCCCGACTCTGATACTGAATGAGCAAAACCGGACCAAAGAGAAAATTCTACATTTATCGGGTCTTGGAAAAGTTATCTAAATTGTCTTTTGTTTTTCACCTTATTTTAGCACGGACATCTGGTCTAACACCACCAGGCTAAAATGTTCTCTGTTGAAATGAAACTAAGAGTGCAGACAGCCTTGTGTGGGTGCCTGTCGTCACCCTTTAATAGCGACAACATTTCTGTGTTTCCATTTCCAACAATAATGATGTCTCACAAAGACTACAATTGGAAATGTTCAAATGTCTGGAATATTTTCTCAGTATTTTTCTGTCCAGCTGCTTGGGTGTCCAGCAAGTGGAGGTGGCACGAGCAGATGTCCTTCTCACATCATCCTTACCTGGATTAGTTCCCATGGTAACGTTCCAGCTGGAGGAGGGCATTTGTTCAGGGCAATCTACATGTCAGCGTGCTTGTGTGTGTGTGTGTGTGTGTATGTGTGGGTGGGTGGGGGTGGGGTGGGGGTGGGGGGGGGGACACAAAAGTGCAAATGGGAACAGTTCAGATCCCAAATGATGAGTGAATATTTAAATCTTTGAATAACTATTTAAATAATGAGGAATATTTTGTCATCTGTGTGTAAGATTTGCACAGTACCTTCCGAGCAAACAAACAATAAACAATAAGCAGAGAATAAAAGCCTTTCATGCAGAAAATCTGAGAAAGGAGACCGCTGTTGGCAACTGTAGGTCATGTACAATAAGGTGAAGGTAAAAAATATTAATTTACAAACAGATTAAAAGGCCCATGATGCCAGGGAATCTCTTTTTACTTTAGGTAATTACACAACTAAAAAAGAATGTTAATTTCATTTTTTTCCATAAAATTAGTGTTTTTGTTAATTTACATCTAACTTTTAGGTCCCCAACAGACAGCAGTGGTGTGTTGTTAATTCTTCCTTTTAAAATCTTTTTTGTCCTCTTTATGTTTTCCTCCAATTTACTTTTAAACCATAATGGACTTTTTAACTCATTGGTGCCTAACCCTTCCTCTGGCAAAAGTATTAACTGCATATTTCTGAAGAAAACTACTTTGTTTAAATAAAAGGGTTTGAATTTCACCCCCTGTACACTGATGATGTACAAAACCTGTCACTCCAGAGTTTTTCTAAGGATGATTACAAGATTCTTCCAGTATGTTGCATTGGCCACAAGCAGAACAGGCACAAGCTTTCAACCTGCACAAAACCTATTCATGTGAGGCTCTAAATGAGAGGCAATTCTTCCCAGTCTGAGGCAATGGTCATCAACCAGAGAAAGGTGGACTGCTCCCTTAAGGTTGGAGGTCAGTCTCAATCAGAGGAGATCAAGTAGCCTGGTGTCGTGTTTACGAGGGATGGTAGGATGGAGCAGGAGATGAATAAATGGATTGGAGTCTCATTTTCAGTAATGCAAGTCATGCTCTTCTCTATCATGGTGAATAAAGAACTGAGCCCAAATTGATGCTCCTAATTAACCAGTCCATCTATGTTTTGACCTCCAGCTATGCTCAGAGAATATGAATCATGACTGAAAGAAGATCATGGATAAATGTGGCTAAAATAAGCTTCATCCGTGGCTTGATTCAGATTTACAGATAATTTGGAAATAAAATTGTATATTTTCCATCTGGAGGAGACCCCACGGCTGACCCAGAATTTGCTAAAGTCACTATCCATCCCTTCTGACTCGTGAACTTGTTGGGATCCCCTAAAAGGATCTAGAGAGTGTCACTCGGGGGTGGGATTTCTAGATCTGTTACCTCTGCAATCGGACCCTGCTGAGCAGAAGATAATGGATGGCTGGGATGGCTATAAAGGTTTGCCCTCAATTTATATAGATGTATGAAGGATAGCCTAAGTAGGCTGTTTTTGGTATTAAAATGAAGATACATATTCGTTAATGATCTAATGCTATGCAGCTGTTCATCTCAACCTTTGAAGGATGATAATGGACTAAAAATGTTCCTTCTTCCATTGAAACTGAATGAAAGGGACGAGCGTACTGGATATTCTGCATGCCTGATGTAACTGGTAGATGAGATGAGTCATTTGACCAGTTTAAACATGAATGGACGTGTTATGCAGCCAGATAAGGATTCAAAGTAAAAGCACACAGTGCTAGCTCTGTAATGACCCCCCCCCCCCCCCCACTCATGCAAATCTCTCCCCTCCCAGCTGTATTTCTCAGGGAAATGAGTTGTAGATGTCTATGTAGGGGAAGTAGGTGGATGTGTGCTACTTTTGTGTTACATTTTTTCAGCATAGACAACAACTTTTAACAAGGCAATCAAAGGTTTAGACAAAATGTCATTTATGAGACCTTGGCTAGGGTAAGAGTTACAGATTGAGGTCAGAATTAGTAGTTTAATTGTTCTGTCATGGGTATTGCTTGCATTGTGTGTGTGTGTGTGTAATACAAGGATGGTTCATTTAAGCACACCTGGTAGAGGAAAAAGGAAAGTATACTTCCTGTACAAGCCCCAAGATAAACACATGCAAAGTCCCGATTGTTCAAGTGGTACACATGTTCACACATTCTGTTCTAATTATTTTCAGAGGATGTTACAATAAATTGTAATAACTTATTCAACAGCAACTTGCCATCATGTTCACTTGCTTTTTGTCTGTAACAGAACGGCAGGTTGAGGCGACCTGAAAAGGTAACAGAGTTGTACTTAACATCATGAGTAATACAGGCATGCACACTCACAAACACACACACAACATCTGTGTCTATACAAGCCTTTCACCTGCTCATCACCTGCTCTGGGTGCAAGCAGGTTGACTCACACTAATGGACACACATGTAGAGAGAAGGACAATGAATGGGCCCACAGTGGACAAAGAGAAAGCTGTTCATACAAGTAAACAGCACACATACCCTGCAGGTGAAAACCCTTGCACCACATATGACTGAAATACTAGGAACTCCATCATATACACCATTAAGTGAGAAAAGAAAGATTTTAAAAACTGAATTTATGATTGCAGGAAGTCCAGGAAACCAGCAGATGTCTTAGGGTTTTATCAGCAACAAATTAGCATATTAATTCTGGATAGTGGGAGCATTAATTTAAAGGGACAGGTAGTTCTTTTGATGGCCTGATTTCAGTTTAAAGAGATTTATTCACATGAAGATAAGCAGACAACAAAAGCAAAAGCGAAGCGAATCCTAAAATGATTTGCAATATTAAAAGGTTTGTCCTCTTCACTCACCAAAATGTAATAACTGTAGGTGCCACTAGATGTCACTAATGCTAAAGAAAACACATAACCAAACTCAAAAATACATCACACTGTGGATTTATTATTCATTATGTTCATAGTTTAAATGCCATAAAAGCAGAATTAAACATAAGCTGTTAAGTCTAGTAATTTACTGATGTTTTTCCTCCCACTATAAAAAACAGAAATAAATAGTAACAGAAAAGAAAGGTAATGTCCTTTAAGAATGACCGCATTCATAATAATAATAAGCAAAATGTATTCTTGTGTTACTTTTCACTTAACAATCTAATTAATTTTTTCAAATGTTGCCATTAGTAAGGCAACACATTCAACAACATTGAAGAAATAAAACTATGATTAAAAAATATAAAAACAAAACTTGGATTGGTTCTTCTTATTAGTATAAAGCACAGGTGTCAAACTCCGGTCCTCAAGGGACAGTGCCTTGTAACTTTTAGATGGGTCTCTGCTTCAACGCACCTGAATCAAATAATTAGGTCATTAGCTGGACTCTGGAGAACCTGACTGCATAATTATTAAGTAATTCAGCCATTTGATTCAGATGTGTTGGACCAAGGACACGTCTAAACGTTGCAGCACGCTGGCCCTTGAGGACTAGAGTTTGGCACCCCTGTTTATGCTTATGTTTGTGATGGTGGAACAAAAATGCCTTTTTTTTTCTAGCATCACTTTCGAACAACCAGTTGGCATGTAGACAGAATCTACTGGTTGTTATGGAGCCAAGATGGTTAAATAAAAATACCTAAATATAAGGTTAGATCTTTCTAAAATGTTCGGTGTGAGACTGTAGCTATGCTACATTGAAAGATGTGTTATGTTTTGTTGTTGGATTGGACCAAAATGCAGACAGGAGGCAGGCAAAACCAGGATTAAAGTGATTTAATAAGAAAACCAGAGGAAAAAACTTACAAACAGCTGGTTACACAAAGAGGGAACAATGAAGGAAAAAGTCAGTGATACATTAAGGATACAACAGGGTGATAACATGCACCATGATGGGGAACAACAGGAGAATCCAGTGAGGAGTGGTTGAAAACAGGGAGTATAATGGGATAATGATGACTGGAGCAGGGAACAGGTGAATGTGATTAACTGAATGCATTGCAGTTGCAGGTAAATGTGAACTGAGGCAATGAGGAAAATAAAATAAAATAAAGATCAAGGGGAAATGCTGGGAACCGGGAAACCATAATAAAAGAATACTAAATGTAATTATTAAAAACAAAGACTATAAACCTAGAAGATAGGAAAAACTGGGAGATCAATCACAGAACACTACAATAACAAGAAAAAGATAACACAATAATACAACTAAATACTAAAACTGAACACAGATAACAAAACTCTAAGTCCTAAGGATCATGACAATATATAATTAGTCAGGTTGTTATAAATCTTTACCAGCTGTGCTAGTAAAAGTGACTGACACTGTGCCAATAATATTTAAAGTTTCCTCAAACTCTACTTGATTGTACATGTATTTGTCACTGTTATTATTTCTTATTGTCTTGGATATCATCTGCTAATACTTGTGTTTTCTGCCTCAACTCTGTGTAAGGACGGAAGTAAAAGACCAACAACCCAAACTGTTCTGGCCAGAGTGAGAGAAACCTTCACTACATCACTGCATCACTTCCTCCAGCTGATCAGTATACCCTGAACTAGAAGGAAATATGCTCCGTAATTGAAGTCAACACACACCCAAGTACTCACTGTGTGGGACGCCTCAATCCCTTTCCCCACCTCAAGTTTGGGATCCAGTTTACCTACAGCAGAGAGAGGGGGGATCAGCTGCCAGAATGTCTCTATTATCCCTCTACACCAATCAAACTGTCGTGTCAGTGTGTTACCATTGTATAGTCCTGGGTCAGGTTGCCAACAGCCATGGCTGCTGTATTGATGACTAAGTCAGTTTGGGGCTCTGTGGACAATGGCGCTCTGGAGCCTCCACAAAGCACGAGGCTAATGCTGCCCTTTCAGACGGCCTGCTCAGCTGCTGAGTGTGCAAGGCTGCTGGGCAAATGGTGCGTCGCAGGTCCAGGGGGCCCAGCCCTATAAAAACACAGGCGAGGGTCTCGTCGCCGACATTGATTATACTGGATCTGTCCCACCTCAGTACTGTCTGTAAGTATGCCCACATGTTGCCTCAAACGTAGCTGCAAGGAAGCAAATACAGCTGGAGACAGTTGTGAGTGACTGGGGTGGAGCCCAACAGGCAACAAGATGCTCCTCGTTTTATGCATCACATAGAAAGCTGATGGGGGCATTTTGATTTACTCTCTGGACACATAGAAGCTACTTTATGCTCTTTGGTTTTTAGAGAGATGCTTTGGAAGAGAGGCATACGATTATTATTATCATCAATTGTTTATTTATCTGTTTTAGATCATAGAGAATAAATCATAGTAATCCTTTGCTGGTTTTTAGTGAGGTTGTGTTTGGCCTGAAAACATCTTCCAAGTTTTTATTTTGACTAGTGGTATTCAATTTTTCTTATGCCTGTGGTTCTCTATTGATAAAACAATTGTCTGCAGAGAAAAAGGGAATGTGAATGAATGGATTTTGTAATATTTGTTTTTACTTGTCATTACAGTTTTTGACTGTTATCTTTTTAAAAGTTCTAATTTTTTGTCATTTTATCTGGTATTTGTTTTAATTCAAGGTATAAAAACACAAATTTCAGCTTAAATTAGACAAATGTGGCCATCTGGTGTCTACTTTAACATATACAGAAAACTTCCACCTGATGCTTTTGCTCAGGGAATAACTCAAGGTTGATGAAATTCAGCCTCCATTTTTGTGAAAAAAAAAAAATTATTAATTTTTGTCTGCAGAGAAGCAGCCCCCAAAGGGAGAAGCAGCAGCCATGAATACTCAACAGATGGAGCAGATGGGCCAGTTCAAGATCACAGTCTGGGAGGAGGAGAACTTCCAGGGCAAGCGCTGTGAGTTCATGCTGGAGTGCCAGAACATCATGGAGAGGGGCTTCAACAAGATCCGCTCCATCAAGGTTGAGAACGGACCGTAAGTCAGGCATCTCATAGATTCTTGTTTTCATTCTGCTCTCTCCTGCTGCTCTGATGCGACTGGCCTTACCTCCGGATGTCCAGAACTCCTCCCATTTTGTTTATTTTGTGTGTGGTTCCTGTTTGATTTATTTGCCAGTAATTAGCATAGCTAATAATAAAGATTAGTTTCACCAATGCACATTTCCACCAGGTCAATGCTAAATATTAGTCAAGTTTATAATAATAATAATTTTCTGCTTAGATAATCTTTTGCTTAGATATTCAAAAAATATATATTTTAGCATGATCTGGGCAAACAGATAACTCATAATAAAAAATATATTTATTTTGATTTGCTTGAAAAAGTCTGATATAAGAAGATGCAGTTCAAACAAGGAGCTAATAAATTTACATAAATATAGAAATTAGAACCTGCTGTCTTGTTACATTGATATTTGATATGCAGCACATGTGTGTGTGTATATGCATCCAAGTGTGACCCTGTTTTTGATAAGAGCTGGCTGTTCGCAGCTGCTGGCTGCAAGCCAGAACGGCTGCCTGGCTCACTGACTGACTGGTGATCAGATAAGGCGCCCTGGGTGCAGCAGCACTGCAGAGCTTAATGTTTGCTTTGTGCCTGATGATGACAAAAGAAGCCGCATTCTGTTTTTACGTGGGACCCCACTGTGGGTGTTGGGCTCCATCTATCACAGGCAGACAGTTTTAGAGTTGTATGTTATCTGAACCAAGATTTTTTTTGTCTGTTTTTGTGGCATTTCTGTTTTCCGTTTCTCTGATCCTCATTTCTTTCCCCTGTCCAGGTGGGTGGGCTATGAATACCCAGAGTTTCAGGGACAGCAGTTTATTCTGGAGAAAGGAGACTATCCTCGCTATGAGGCCTGGAGTGGAAACAGCAGCTACAGAACCGAACACATGCTTTCCTTCAGACCCATTAAGTGTGCTGTGAGTCCCCCTCACTAATATACTTTGAGTAGCTTACTTTTCTTGTCCACCTATGTTTATAAAAATACCCAATTTTCATCCATCTGATTTTATTTAGTCTTATGCTTTAAATCATATCAAGCATCCATGTCCTCCAATCATATTCAAATGTGCAGATGTGCTTAGCCTAATTTATGCAGAATTGCTTAATAAGATTTTTAAATAAAAAGGTTTAACTTTGGATTATGTATAAGTTCTACAAAAGAATATTTGTAGCTATAATTATGTCCTTTTGCAAAAGTATCAAACATGATTGTTTTCTCTGCAGAACCACAGTGACAGCAAGGTGACCCTGTACGAGTGTGAGGACTTCCAGGGTCGTAAGTTTGAGATGTGCGATGACTACCCCTCCCTACAGGCCATGGGTTGGTGCAGCAAGGAGGTGCCCTCCATCAAAGTCAACTCGGGAGCGTAAGTCGCTCTCTATTCTCCAGCCTAATTTGGTTTTCTATCTTTGTTATTTGCCTGTGTTTTCCCGTTGTAGGCCTAATTTTTCATAGTCAATGTAAATTTTCTCATATGTTGTTCATTATTCAGCCATTTCTAATAAATCTAGATGTTTCTTGATGTAAGTTAGAGTGAAAATAGGATGCTGAAGCTCATGTCTTACCAAAACAGCAGCAATTATTTCAATGTAAACCTAAAAATATGTTTAATTAATGAAATATTCTACTTGTCACGCTGTCTTCTGAATTGTACTGAATCTGGCTTTACCTTCACTTTGCCTGTCCTTTTCCTCTTTGCAGCTGGGTGGCCTACCAGTTCCCCGGTTACCGTGGCTACCAGTACATCCTGGAGAGAGACAGACACCAAGGCGAGTACAGAAACTACAATGAGTTCAGCACCCAGGCTCACACCAACCAGGTGCAGTCCATTCGTAGGATCCAGCACTAGATCTTCACTCTGCCTGCCTGAACCAACCTTAAAAAAATAAAAAGAAACAAAAAAGAGAAACTTCCTTTCTTATTGCTTCCTCACCTCGAACCCTGAACAGACCTCTGTCACAGAACAGTAGCCTAATTCTTTCTGTCACTCTGTGGCTCCGGATGTATGGATATAAACTTCTACTACCATGCTGAAGCATGTTCTTGAAATAGGAAATAAAGGCTTTTCTTCCAAACTTGAGGCTGTTTGTTGGCATTCTTTTTTTCACCTCCAATAAAGCTTATGATCTCAATTCAATGGCAACATCAGAGCCCATTTAGCTTTTTGAGCAAAGCTGCTATCAAAGGCGGTTATTGATTTGTATTTATCGAGGACAAATCTAGCCTTTTGGTGGACTTTCATGGAAAGATTTGATTCTGTTAGGCTTTAGGATGTGTGGTGTTGTTCTTGTCATACTGTGTTCTTATTTCCAATAAACGAGAACATGAGATTACTTTTGTTTCTATTATTTGTTTTACAGCTGTTACAATTTGCATACATTTTCTAATAAAACAAAGGTTAACAGAAAACCCTGAGCTACTGCTAAGTGTTGGCAGTTTTTCAAATCTAGCCCCTTCATTACTTTTAAGCATCCAGCAGAGACATCTGAGAGAAAACCTTTTGCTTCAGCATCAACGACACAAATGAATTGGTTAAAAGAATCCCAAATAAAAAAATATATTTTTTCATGAAATCATGTGTACCGCATATACTGCCAACCCCGGTATTTATACTTGTATGAGTCACTTTTGCAAAAAGGACAGAACTTTGTTTTCTCCTATTGCATTTCACAGCGTTGTAGTACACAGAGAAGGGGAACTCTGACCATTTCACTCTAGATCATCCAAATTTCTGGGTCCTATCTTATTGTCTCCACACTTCAGCTCACCTGTTATAGACGTTTCTATAGGCTTTTCGTCAAGTTCTTGCATTAATGTTGCCCTTTACAGTACACTCCACACCAACACACACACCCACTCTAACAAAGCTCGCTCTGCGAAGAAAGGAAGCTTTTTTAAAAAAAAAAATTTTACTTTTTATAAACAATGACCTTGTGCTTTATAGAAAGACAGATTGGATATAAAATAAAGCCATGTTTTTGTTTCTAAACACGAACTGCATTATAAATAATCTCTAATCAATGGTGAATGTAAGCTCAGGGTTTGAATTAATCTATATATTGTTTTTTGATGTGTCTCAAACTAAAGTGGTGCTAAGAATCACAGAAAAGAAAAAGAAAATGTTTTTTTAAAGAATCCATGTGCAGTGTAGAATAATCCAGTTTTAGTTTTGAGCACTCTAAATATTTAAAATTTTAAGCTACAGATGATCAAATGCAATCCTGATAACCAACAAATAAACCAAAACAGCCTTCTAAGTTTGTGTCTAATCTAAAGCTACAAATTAAACACCAACTTTAGTGTCACTAGCCAGCTGTGAGGTGCTGTAGCACACCTAAAGACTAGCAAATAAGCAACAGACAACTTGTTCAGGGACAGCGCCGCCCCTGGGAGTGAATCATATTGCACCGGGTGTGGTCGACTAAGATGACCACTAAAGAAGATTGAATATGCGTCTGATGACCTATTTCTGTGTAGATTTGGCCATGTGTTTTTGATCATTATCTTTCTAGAACAATTAATGGTGATCAAATTTCAGTTTTCTAGAAGGTTTTGGTTAACAATTGTCTGATACTTCAACAAGTTTATGATGCCATGTACCTTAACAAGGTTCCCAGGGCCTTTGGAAAAGAAACAGGCCCACAGTATCACAAATCCTCTGGCGTACCTAAAATGCGCTTTTTCAAATTGCCCCTTTTTTCTCAGCCTTACCAACCTGAGGGGGGCTTATTCCCGAAACGCTCTGTCTTAGCTTCAACATGCTTCCGGTTAAAATTCAAGAAGGATTTAGCAAACGCCAAAAAACTTATGTTTGGTATGGTAGGACAGAAAAACCTGATGTCATGGCAGATCTATCAAACATCTGGTAGGCATGTAGGTAGTGTTTTATAGTTGTTAGGGAGATCTGGTGACCCTTCCTTACCTCCTTTACATCCTCGTCAGTGGGTGCTCTCCCAGTTTTGTTTTTAACAACTTTAGTGGTTTTAATTATTTTAATAATTGCTCTGACTGTAGCTGTGGGCAAGTTCAGGTGAGTACCTGCTTTATTGTTGCCATTTACAAATGTATGATGATTAAAACACATCTGTCTTAGATGATTTTGCATGTTCTATTGTCTTTCCCATTTTGAAGAGAAATAGGCCTGGTCACGTTAGATTTACTGGTAAGCAGTTTAACAGTACTTAGATGCTCTCATAAACATCAAAAGGTAACCAAAAAAACTCAAAAAATGCTTCCGTATACATTTACAAATAATTTTACTCAATAAAAACTTTTTTTTTTTCAAATAAAAGGCTGGATTTATTTAAACTTTTTAATTCAATTCAATTCAATTCAATTCAGTTTATTTATATAGCGCCAATTCACAACACATGTCGTCTCAAGGCACTTCACAAAAGTCAGGTACATGCATTACAATTAATCCAAATCATTGAACAGTGCAGTCAGATTCTGTTATTTATTCAAATTGGATAAAAAGTTTTTCTATCTAAGGAAACCCAGCAGATTGCATCCAGTCAGTGACTTGCAGCATTCACTCCTCCTGGATGAGCATGTAGAGACAGTGGACAGTCACTGGCGTTGACTTTGCAGCATCCTCATACTGAGCATGCATGTAGCGAAATGGAGAGGAAAAACTCCCTTTTAACAGGAAGAAAACCCCTAGCAGAACCAGGCTCAGTGTGAGCGGCCATCTGCCACGCCGACTGGGGGTTAGAGAGAAAAGAGCAGAGACACAAAGAGAACAAAGAAGCACTGATCCAGGAGTCCTTTCTATGGGAAAGAAAAAGTTAAATGTTAATGGATTAGCTCCTTTAGTCGTTTCACCTAGAAAAAAGAAAAGATAAACTCTGAGCCAGTTTTTCAAGGTTAGAGTCTGAAAGAGAGCACATAGAGTTAGTTACAGTAAAAGCTCCGTCAGTAGCTATGTCTAGGAGAGAGAAAAGGGTTAAAACTGAAAGACAGGGGCCATGTGGATCATCGTTAGAGGGGGACACCAAGTTGTTGCCAGCAGAAGCTCGGACGATGCCCCTCTCCAGACATTGTCACCGGTAGACACAGAGTCAGGCCAGGTGTAGCTTCTAGGAAGAGAGAGAGAGAGAACAAAGTTAAAAGCGAAAATAACAGCAAAAAAAAACAAAATTGAAGAGTAGTGTGAGAAAGTAGCGAAGAGGGTGAAAGTGGTCATTATGTCCTCCAGCAGCCTAAGCCTATAGCAGCATAACTACAGAGATAGCTCAGGATAACCTAAGCCACTCTAACTATAAGCTTTATCAAAAAGGAAAGTTTTAAGCCTAGCCTTAAAAGTAGACAGGGTGTCCGCCTCACGGATTAAAACTGGGAGCTGGTTCCACAGGAGAGGAGCCTGATAACTAAAGGATCTGCCTCCCATTCTACTTCTAGAGACTTTAGGAACCACCAGTAAACCTGCAGTCTGAGAACGAAGTGCTCTGTTAGGAACATATGGAACAATCAGCTCTCTGATGTATGATGGAGCACCTACAGCACCTTTACCAGCTGTACCAAAAATGGGGCCACATTTGAAATGTCCTTGTTTTATATTTCCTTTAGGTCTTGGTTAGGATAATATTGTGTCATTGTATGCTAGAGTCTGAAAAGACATGATTTAGTTGTTAAAAACTACCCTTATAGGTATTGTTTCACTGAGCCAAAATTTGATATTTTTTGCTTTTAGCTCCTGAAGAACAGTTTATTTACACCTACCATCAACATTTGTTTATAGTTCCTTAGCTTGACCCATCTGGAAACTGTTGTAGCTGATTACTATTGAAGGAGGTCATCATCTTGTAAAACGAAACATTTTCAAAACCATTGAATCCAAAACTCCAAAAGAGGCTGATAAGACTGTAAATTTCATCTTTTAAGCACACCGATATGTGATTGTAATATTATAGTTTTACCACAGTTCTGAAGTGTTTCCTTTTACAGCCCAGCAGCTTAGTTTTTGTTTGCTCATTCTAAAATGACACTATTGTGTTTATCCTAGATGTGGACCTGGATCCTGGTGTGTGTTTACCTCCACTTGTTGGTCCAGGACATTGGATTCCGCATTACATCCTCCGAAGTCCCAACCGGCTTCACCGTCCCACGCCCAGAAACAGGATCTTTAATAAATGTGTAACTATGCACACACACCTTTCTCAAATATGCATTCCTCTACAACCCGATTAAAGGAGCTGCAAGATGTTCTGGCTCTTGCAGAAGGGACACTTGAGTAGTGCAGGGAGCTGCAAGATGTTCTTCTCACAAAGGTAAGTTAGAACTCAATGATGATAGGTTTGCATACTGAGGCTTACAGGATTGACTGATTTATTTTCTAGCTGTTTCATGTAACAGGTAGTTAATGGCTATAATGTATATCCCTAAATACACACTAAATTATTTGAGGTTAAGGAATATGTCCAACATAAGTTCTGCTCTTTAGTGCAGATAAGAGGTTGACAGGTTTTTTTTTTCATAGCAAAAACAACAAATATCTTTACTTTTTTAATTTTTGTTGATTTTTTAGTGGACCTCTGGTGGATTTCTGACTTCCAGGCTTGAAGATTCCTTGCTTATTTTCCCACTACGACATCCATGGATTCAGTCTAGCTTTCGAGGCTTGTTTTAAGTTGCCTGCGACTTGTACTTGAACACAGGCAGCTAAAGCAAGTCTGGGATGCCAGAGACATGCCAACAAGGACATCTGACAACAAAAGATGGATTATAAACATTGCTCTGACTGATTATGATTATATCTTACAGTACAAATTTGTTGACTGTTAGACATCCCAGAATGTATAGTGACAGTTTATTGAAAATTGTTAATATTTCACCATAAATATAAACCCATCAGCTATGAAAATGGTTTATGCTCTATGGAATTTTAGAGTATTTTCCATTTTTTATATAATTTCCTTTCGTGGAAAATATTGATTATTAGCTAACTATTCACTTTGGTACTGTTAACATAAAAATAGGAGCAAATGATATGAAAATGTTATAGGTTTTGTACTTTGAGCTAAGTTAAGATTCAAATTATGTGTTCTCATAAAAAAAATGACATTTTTATAAGCTTAAAATCGGTATTAATTCCTTTGATTCCTATTTAGGGTATTAGAAGTATTTCTAGTGTACCATTTGAATTTGTCTCTTACTCTGTGTCTTCCACACTCTGAAACATTCATGTTTATGGAGATATAGAGTCAGAAAAATTGTCACGCCTCTTTCAGGCACATCATGAAATATGCCTGTTGCAGCGTTTGCATTTGTTCTGGCTGAAGCTAGATCAGATGATCAAAAATATAGGAAGAAGAAAAATAGGAAGAGTAAACAAACAGAACAGAACTACATCCAGGAAATATGCTGGAGTGAAAGCAGGAACCGTGTAAACAGCCACGTAACACCCAGTTAGGAATTGTTTTAGTTTTTTGTTCATGTTTGTAACTTTATGGTTATAGGTTGCAGTTTTTGCATCAGCAGAATATAATTTTTGGGAAATGCCTATAAATAAAACAGAATGTGCTCTTTTGCATGAAAACCAGTGGTTTAAAGATAATCAAATAATCAAAGCTGAATAAAATCTTTAAAATGTGTTGCATGTTTCTGTGTAATAGAAAATGTTTTTAGATGTGTTTCAGTTTAACTGATAACTTTACTGAAGTTGGACCACATTGATACTACATAAAATGTATGCAGGTCACACCCACACAAATATATACAAAAGCTGAGAGGCAGGCTGCAGACAAACTGACAGGTAATGACGGGTCATGTTAACCAGGAAAAAACTCAGCATTTTTTATCGCTAAAAAGTGATGTTTATCTGTTGAATTTTAGACACATTCAGAGATTTGCAAAAGTATCCACACCCTGTAATCTTTTGCACTTTTCACATTGCAACCACAAATGTCATGTATTTAATTAAGATATTAAGTGATAGGCAAACACAAATTTGTGCTAAATTGTGCAGTGGATAAAAGGTTATATAAGGTTTTACTCTGATACCCCTAATTTGCATGTAATTTAAAGTCAGTATGAATCCAGCTGTTCTGAGAATGCCTCAGAGGTTAGTTAAAGACCATTAGTGAACAAACAGCATCATGAAGATAAAGGAACACAGCAGGCAGAAAGTTAAATCCATCATCCAAAAGTGCGAAGAAATTGGTACAACTACAAAGCTGCTAAGACAGATCTACTCACCCAAACTGAGAGTAAGTAAAACTTCTATCAGAGAAGCAACCAAGAAGTCATGTTCAGTAACAGTTACATTCTAACAATATTAGATCATTTTATTTTTTGTAAAAAAAAAAATCCTAAATAAACATTTTGATCAGAATTTAAATGAAATGTTGGTTCAGTCAAGCATGTCTGGCACAAAACATTGAGACTGATACAGGGGTTGGACAATGAAACTGAAACACCTGTCATTGTAGTGTGGGAGGTTTCATGGCTAAATTGGACCAGCCTGGTAGCCAGTCTTCATTGATTGCACATTGCACCAGTAAGAGCAGAGTGTGAAGGTTCAATTAGCAGGGTAAGAGCACAGTTTTGCTCAAAATATTGAAATGCACACAACATTATGGGTGACATACCAGAGTTCAAAAGAGGACAAATTGTTGGTGCACATCCTGCTGGCGCATCTGTGACCAAGACAGCAAGACTTTGTGTTGCATCAAGAGCCACGGTATCCAGGGTAATGTCAGCATACCACCAAGAAGGATGAACCACATCCAACAGGATTAACTGTGGACGCAAGAGGAAGCTGTCTGAAAGGGATGTTCGGGTGCTAACCCAGATGGTATCCAAAAAACATAAAACCACGGCTGCCCAAATTACGGCAGAATTAAATGTGCACCTCAACTCTCCTGTTTCCACCAGAACTGTCCGTCGGGAGCTCCACAGGGTCAATATACACGGCCGGGCTGCTATAGCCAAACCTTTGGTCACTTATGCCAATGCCAAACGTCGTTTCAATGGTGCAAGGAGCGCAAATCTTGGGCTGTGGACAATGTGAAACATGTATTGTTCTCTGATGAGTCCACCTTTACTGTTTTCCCCACATCCGGGAGAGTTACGTTGTGGAGAAGCCCCAAAGAAGCGTACCACCCAGACTGTTGGCATGCCAGAGTGAAGCATGGGGGTGGATCAGTGATGGTTTGGGCTGCCATATCATGGCATTCCCTTGGCCCAATACTTGTGCTAGATGGGCGCGTCACTGCCAAGGACTACCGAACCATTCTTAAGGACCATGTGCATCCAATGGTTCAAATATTGCATCCTGAAGGCGGTGCCGTGTATCAGGATGACAATGCACCAATACACACAGCAAGACTGGTGAAAGATTGGTTTGATGAACATGAAAGTGAAGTTGAACATCTCCCATGGCCTGCACAGTCACCAGATCTAAATATTATTGAGCCACTTTGGGGTGTTTTGGAGGAGCGAGTCAGGAAACATTTTCCTCCACCAGTATCACGTAGCGACCTGGCCACTATCCTGCAAGAAGAATGGCTTAAAATCCCTCTGACCACTGTGCAGGACTTGTATATGTCATTCCCAAGACGAATTGATGCTGTATTGGCCGCAAAAGGAGGCCCTACACCATACTAATAAATTATTGTGGTCTGAAACCAGGTGTTTCAGTTTCAATGTCCAACCCCTGTATGTTCAAATCTGTGAACATATGAACCTACTAAAGGTTATGAACCACCACGGGACCCTTGGTTGAGAAGCTGTCAAGAACTGAAGGTTGTAACCAGCTTTAACAGGTTTAGCAACAGCGCTAATGCTAAACTCAAACTTTCTAGCAAGCCTGGCTTCTTAATCTGAGGTAATGTTAAAAGCTTCTTACCAAGGCTAACAAAAAAAAGACTGGACTGTGGTCCAAAGGCCTCTTTTCTGATGGTAGTAAATTTTGCGTTTCTTTAGAGAATAAGAAAGTGTCCTCCAGTGTCTGGAGGAAGAGAGAAGAAGCACATAATCAAAATTACTTGAGATTCAGTGACAAATTTCTACAGTCAGTGATAATATGGGATCATATGTATCTCATCTGCTAGTGTTAGTCCACAGTGTTTAGTTTAATTCAGTTCAGTTTATTTATAAAGCTCAAATTCACAACAAATGTCACCTCAGGGCACTTTACCGAACAACAGGTTCAGAGTCCATTACATACATCCCAGTTATACAGCAATGCAGTAAGTTCAGTTTATTCTGCCAGTTGGTTAAAGTTTTCTGTTGTTAATCAAGTCAGTGCAGTCGTCTGGTAAAGTTTACGGCACTTCACGCTTTCTTCTACTGATAACGTTTATGAAGATTTCAATTTAATTATCCAGTAGGACCTGGCACCTGCCCACACTGCCAAAAGTACCAATACATCTTTTATTGACCACGATATCCATGTGTTTGAGTGTCCCCCATAGAGAACCTATGGAGTATTTTCAAGAGGAAGATGAGACTCCAGAACCAACAATGCAGATGACCTGAAGGCCACTATCATAGCAACATGGGCTTCCTCAACACCCCAGAAGATCCACAGCTTGATATCCTCCACATCACACTGATGCAGTGATTCATTCAAAAAGAGGCCCAACCAGGTTTTGAATGGATGTGCTGCACAATACATGGAAATACTCTTCAGCAGACCCACATTTCTGGTTTAAAAAATTCTCTTAAATTGGATTTACTGGTGTGCTTCAGATAATTGCCTCCGGCATACCAAATATTTTCCCAAAAGTCTTGGGATCATCAATAGCCCAAGGATTTTTTTACCGAGGTAAAGGAATCCCGGGTAAGTTGTGTGCTTTCTGTTTTCCTGCTTGCGAGGCTGTGAAAAATGCTTCTAAATCAGCCTAATGATGTATGGTGAAGTTGTGAAGAAAATTACACTACACCTCCAGTGAGTGTGGGTATTAAGATTTATTTTTGCTGCAATTTCGTGGTACACCCATTCATCATTCCACGTTGCAAACTTAAAGTCCTGCTGAATGTCTTGATCAGCAAAAACGCTCCAAAAAGCCAGGACCTCATCGTTTGTCCACCTAGTGTTTGTCCACCAGGACCTTTTACCCATGAAAGTAAAGCCTCGGGAAAGTGGAATTACCCAGGAAAATTTGCATCAAAATGCGCCCTGGGCTTTTAAAAGCCACAAACAATGGAAAAGTTGCTAATGTGTCGAAATGCATGAAGGGTTTTCAAAATTCAGGGTAATGACTGAAAGTCCTTGCAGTGGAAAAGAGGCTGATATGTTTTTTAGCGAACGTGAGAGCTTTTGTGTGTGTGTTTTTTTGGTCAGCAGTTGTTTTCATTTATCACTGACCACCAGCTTTTTGTCTTTCACCTGAAATGTGACAGGTTGGGCTTGTAGTGCTTTAGACGTTGTTTTGGGCTCTTTTGCAACCTCCAGGCTAATTTACTGATGCGGTTTTGAAGTCATTTTAGTAGGCTGGATACACCTTGTAAGGTTAGTCACTGCTCCATGTTGGATAGCTCTTACTGTGGTTGGCTGGAGTGCCAAAGCCTTAGAAATGGCTTAGGGATATATATATACAGTATATCAGTGACTTTATTCTACATCTTGTTGATGTTTTTCTTTTGATCAGGGCATGATCTGTTGCTTCTTAAGATCTTTTTAGCCTGCCTCATGCCGTGAGTTCTGGGAGCAATGAGGCCTACTATATAACCTTTTCCCCTTAATAAAGTCAACCTCTGAAACTGCTTTTTTGTGTATACTGATTGTCTTTGTCTATTAAAATGTGTTTGATTATCTGAAACATTTAAGTGTGACAAAAATGCAAAAACAGAAGAAATGGATATTTTTTAAAAACACTGTAGATTTTGTGTCCATTTTATTCACCTTGTTATTTGTAAATCTTATGATTTAATGTTTTAATCATGCTTTGCATCGTCAACCATTTGAAAATTAGCCAGTGTGGCTACATTTGACACATTGACCTTCCAAGGGACAACCATACATTTACAAAATGTAGGACATTTTCTCTTCTAAAGTTTTTAACCAACATTGCATTTTAACATAATTTACTGCTTCTGGGGGAACCAGAAACACATGAGTTCGCACCAATGAGCATCAGGGCTCATGGTTTGAAAGTTATGACCTCATTAGCCCCAGATTGAGGCCATATAACGTTAAATCCACACAGAGCAGGTTAGGAGGGATGAAATGTTCTTGTTTTCCCCTGCGCACTGAAGCGTGTTTTTCAAGGTAAATATTCTTTCTCCAACATGAGGCAGGTCTTTGTTGTTTACCAAGAGGTAAAGAGGCGGAAAAGTGAGGGGGATCTGAACTGGTTTCCATGTCAAACACTTCAATTCACCATAGAAACTCAGATCTTAACGCGGAAACTTTATTAAACTGTGATGGTGGATTGATAAGGGCCGAATTTCTATCGGCCTCTTTTTATTGTGGGCACCGGGCGGGCTGACAGAGGTAAATTGCTCTTTTAATTAAAGCAATGCACCAGGGGAAATTGCTGTCTGAATATTGTCTCAGAGATGGGGGCCACTGACAGTTGCCTGGAAACTTCAATCTGTCCACCCGCATTTATTCCAGATCCCAGTTATGAGATAAAGTTTAATAAAAATCTTTTGCTGCGCCAGCGCCGAAATGAAACCCAAGCCTTTCTGAACATCCGAACACAATGAGACAGGACCGCGGAAGAAACCTCATGTTCAACATGTATCTCTCAGGTTCGTCCCGTTAGGAATTTGTCAAACAGGCTGTAATGTTAGAATTGGTTGGATGCTGCAGCGCTGTGGTGTCCAGCAGGAAAAGATCCCCTGTTTCCCGGGCAGAGCTTTGCTGAGCCGCTTCCCTCTGAAAGCCCGTCTGCTCTTTTGTCGGAAATCGGAAATCCTTTTTCCTGGACGCGTTTCCTGGCTTCTTGCAGAGGGGACCGCAAGGATGACATGCTGCACGCACTGGACTCTGACGGCACCAGAAAGCCATTAGGATTTTATTCACTTTGGGCTGTTATGAGTTAACTTTTTTTGTGTAAATTGGAGCAAAAATAGTCAGTTTTAAAAATCACTTTAAAATCATCCTTAAAAAAACTATTTGGGGAAAATTCGTTTTTTTTTCGTGGATTTAAAGAAATTATGCTGGAAAATATTTTATGCTATTTTATATTTTTGTATTTATCAGTTAAATATTAATTTGACGAGCTATTTAATGTACAGAACCTTCTTCTTATTCTTTTTAATGTCACTGCTTTTATGTCTATCCTATCCAAACAAGATTTATATATACAATTACATAGCTAAGGGGACTAAATAAATAATTTAGAAATATTTTAAAGACATTTATAATTGCTTGTTTTGTCTTCAGATCCAACAGAAAATCTGTTGAAAGAAAGCAAAGGAACATCTTGGAGTCCAATAAATACAGGAGTTCAAAAAGGTAAGGATGAACCCAACATAGAACCAAATGCATTCTTTTATTGTCTCGCATTTGAGAAACAATAAATCAACTTATGTTTCGCACAAGAGACACTTGAAAGTAATGAAAATAGATATTTTTAAAAGCATGGTAGATAAAATGTGCTTTTATGATCACAACGATGAATAAATAATGTATTTTACACACACACACACACACACACACACACACACACATATATATATATATATATATATATATATATATATATATATATAATTTAAAAATTCAAAAAAATTTAATCATACTAAAAATATTTATTCTACAGTTATTATGTACATTTTGATTCAAGCAGAAATATTGAAAAAAAGGAAAGAAAGAAAGGAAGAAAGTTTTTCATTATTAGATTATTTGAAGTTCAAATACCAGTCATAAATAATATTAACCTCAGTTTTTTCTGATTTGGTGACAGGATGTTCATCCCAAATGGCAAAACAAATATATTTTTTTATTTATGGAAAATCTCGGGAGAATAAATCCGAGATAATGTAATATTTTCCCGAATCACTGCTAGAATAATGTCTTCCAGATCTTATAATGAATATTTCTTTTAGAACATATCATAGCTTGTTTTGTGCTGTCTTCCTCTGCGCCCAGGCAGCGGACAGATCCAGCTGTGGCAGTTCCTCCTGGAGCTCCTGTCCGACAGCACCAACGTGTCCTGCATCGCCTGGGAGGGCACCAACGGGGAGTTCAAGCTCATCGACCCAGACGAGGTGGCCCGGCGCTGGGGGGAGCGGAAGAGCAAGCCCAACATGAACTACGACAAGCTGAGCCGGGCGCTGCGCTACTATTACGACAAGAACATCATGACCAAGGTCCATGGCAAGAGATACGCCTACAAGTTCGACTTCCACGGCCTGGCGCAAGTGTGCCAGCCGTCCACCACGGAGCAAGCCATCTACAAGTTTCAGGGGAACTTCTCCCCGATCCCCTTCTCCGGCATTTCCAAATTGAACCTCGTCACACCCGGCGTGGGCCCCTCGGGTTTCTCCTATTGGCCCGGCTCCCCACCGGCGGCCCTGTATCACAGCCATAACCTGCAGCCTCCGGGGCCCTTTGGCACCGTGTCTCCGTCCCATATCAGCTGCGTCAACAGCATCAACAGTCTGGCCAACATCAACAATCACTACAACTGACTCCTGTTGCACATTTCATACCTGGCTTGGAATAAATAAATAAAGACGAACTCGTTTTCGGTAGTTGGCGGCCCAAATGTTGATTAATACCACCGTGGACAAGATATCCGAACAATGACATTTTTCTTATTTCCTCTTTTCCCTCAGCAAAACTGCAGCCCTATTCAACAGTTATAACCTTGTAAATTTAGGTCCGCATTTCATCCAGGTTTGTCAGTAAACTATTGATTAGTCAGGAAGTAAAATGAGCATTAATTTCTATATAATTTTAATATATTCCCAGTTTTGATTTTAATTGGTTCGTGTAGATATGAACTAAATTATCACTCTACAATACGGACAAACTGGACCTTATGTCCAGACCACTGCGCAGAAACAAATAAGATGTTTAAAAACTGTAAAAAAATATATTTGAACACGTTTTATTACTTTTTCATTCAAATGTCATCATGAATATTTAATCAGTTAATAAATAAATCTATTAGAAAGACCGTCTATCATTTTACGCACAGACTTCTTACGCGCACATTTTTTATTTTTTAAAATGAAATCTCTGGTCTCCACACATCACAAAATTTTAAATTTCAGGAATCAACGAACTTTTATTTGTGATAAGCTGTTTCTTGACAACAAATATAGACAATAGATGTTCCAATAAAATGGTAAAAGAATTGTTGCGATTTTCTTTAAATTGTCTCTGCCATTTCGCCACTTCACGCTCTACCCAACTCTTTCGGATACGAAATGGAGCCGACTGCCTGAGAAGGGGTTTGTTTCTGTCCATGCGTCATTTCGTAGGCGGCAGGGAGACGTAAAGTATCTTTTCTATTCTTTGCCCTACAGTGAGGAAATGTGGTTTTGTGATTTCAATAAATAATATATACCATTATATATTTATATTTTTGACGTTTTTTTTGGTTTATGCTCATATTATGTCAGAGTTGAAGGTAACAGAACCGCAATCAGTAGACATAGAACGGTGTAAAGTAGAAGTGAAATGCTTAATAAGATTTGGTTGATTTTTATGAATATTTATCTTCATGATACATTGAAATACCTGAGAAAATTAAACTGAAATTGTTTCCTTACGAAACGGAAGTTGGAGGGACCGAAATAGCAATGAATTACGAATTGAGCGTTTAAACTTTCTTGGACAAATGGGGAAAAAATGGCCTGAGGCCTTCCTAACGGAGCTCTGACGTTTTTTCCTTTATGGAAGGTCAAATTAAATGAATATTATTAAGGTAGAGCTCTGGCGCCACCTTGTGGTACAAAAACGGGTCTTTAGATGTTGGATTTGAAGTTCACACAGTAATAAGAACATAAAATGGCATTTAATAGACTCTTTGCTTAGAAATCATACCACACCCAGAATGTTCGTATAGAGATTAAAACCTTACAAAAGCAGTGTCGTCAAGTTCTAGGCAGGATAATGGTATTACGTAGAATTAGGCCCTCTGCTGTTTTAATTGAATTCATATTAAATATCTTGTAAAAATCGTCAAAATTGTATTCTGAGATGATGATAAGAATATGCTGATTGAACAGTTAAGGACTAAGGACTAATGAAAAACAGTAAATAGACTTTTTTAGCTTTAAATGGTTAATGGTTTAGTACTTTAGTCTTAATCAGACACAGTAACAGTGAGCCTCAGTGACATCAGAATAACTGTTCTACTGCTCATAGTTTACTTCATACTTTCATCAAAAAATAAAGAAAATTCACACATCCACACAAAATACATCCTGATAAAAACAAATAAGTCAGCATCGATGTTTTTCATAAAAACGACATCCATGTAATTGAACGTGATATCAAGTCTATAAATAGCAAGAAAATAGTTATTTGCATAAATTTCTCTTTAAGTAAATTTAGATTAATAATTAAAAACAAAATTCAATTTAATATGACTGAACAAGCACTTAACGTCTTTAGTTTGCCCCAACACACACATGCCCAGAGGGCTGGGTGATAGATAAAGATTGATAGATAAAATTGTTTCGTAGAAAATAAAACGAAAGAAACACTTTTATTCTGCCAATAAATAACTAAAATAGAAGTTTACTGGCTTCTAAAGTGTGCACTAGTAATAAATAAAAATACTTTATCTTGACTGGCGGAAGTCCAGCGCAAGAGGAATGATGAGCACTGACTCCAGATCAGTTTTGAGGGAAACAAAATAAATTTCTGTTTGGCTGATCCAAGATTAGTTTCTCCTTATAAAAAAGCAGTCCACTGAAAAGACGAAAGAGGCACAGCTAGCACTAAAAAAATGCGTAAAATGAGGCAGGGTTGCTAACTTTGAATGAAGCTTGGAGTGATGCTGGTTAAGACCGAAGAGGTTGAAATCTTTGGTCTTATTGTTCAAAAATATTAGTAATATCAAGCACAGGTGTTTTTGATCCAACGCCATCAAACACCAGGAATATCTATAGAGAATTCTCTGGACCACAGCACCTCTAACATCACCCTGAGACATCTGTGCATGGGGAATACTGGGGATCAGACTCATGACCAGGACTTTTTTTACTCTCAGACCCTTGGGTAGAGAAGTCAGACGTTTAAAACATCAAGGCTGAAGAACAGCTTCTAGCTATAAGAAATCAGGACGATCAATTCCTCTAAACCCCACTTTAAACCCTCCATCAGGTCACACTTGGCATATCTATGAAGGCTAATTAATTTGAGCAAAGCTTCTTAGTTTACAGAATGTGTTTTAGACTGCGCTAACACAGTGATACTGTGCACCATGATTCCTCACAGCCTGCCAAATTTCTTTATTTATCGCTTCAGGCTTGCTGCATTGGAGCAAACCCCATCAGTCATTTCATCAGCTTAGGAGAGGAGGAAGGTGAAGTGGTTCTCCATAGTCAAGGCCTGTCTGGGTGGCCAAACCACAACATGAAAGTGATTCATCCTTGTCAGACCTCGAGCAGCTACAAAAACAGCTATACAATTTTTACAGTGATTTATTTACAAGATGTTATTTTCCTTCACTTTTTTACATTGTAAAGGAGTTGGGTTTAACTTTAGGTTGGACTTAACTCCATAATACCAAACAAAAGGAAACAATCTAGAATATGAATCTAACTTCATTCATTCATCTTCTATACCGCTTATTCCTTAGTGGGTCACAGGGGAGCTGGTGCCCAATGTCCATCTCCAGCAGTCTACCGGCAAGAGGCAGGGTACACCCTGGACAGGTCACCAATCCATCTCAGGGCAACGCAGAGACATACAGGACAAACAACCATGCACACACTCATTCACACCTAAGGGCAATTTAGAATGACCAATCAACCTAACAGTCATGTTTTTAGACTGTGGGAGGAAGCTGGAGTACCTGGTGAGAACCCACGCATGCACAGGGAGAACATGCAAACTCCATGTAGAGAGACGTCCGGCTGGGATTTGGACCCAGGACTTTCTTGCTGCAAAGCAACAGTGCTACCAACTGTGCCACCGTGCATCTAAACTACATGTTCAAAATAAATTAACCGAATGGCAATAACTTACTTCCCTTACTAAAATAAACAGAAGAAAGCAAATACTAAACATTAAAGTTAGTCCACCAATATTATCAGAGTCAGAAGTCAAATTACGTGTCTCGAACATTGTGGATTTTATCCAGATATTATCATATGAACTGGTTATTTGATCTTGGAAAAATTTGACAGTAATTATTTTCAAGTAAATGCAGATTAAAGTATGTGAATTTACTTAAAATTGGGTGCCCAAGTATCAGTGCCCAGGGGCCCCTGAGGTGTAAATCCTGCTCATGAAGAGCATAATAAGGGAGGAAAAAAAGCTAAAATCTCAAAGGTCACTGTTAGAAATCTGCTTTAGATTTAAATGCTTCAAAATTTCCAAAGCTACAGATGGGACAAATTGTAACGCATTGCAGCCAGGAATCATTTTAGTATATCTCTTTAAGTAAATGTAAACAACATTTAAATTAATGTCACATTTATTTATTTAGCAGAATGTCGCTTTTGACTGTCCCTTTAAGAAGTCTCTCACATAACATTTAAATTCTGGTTTTAACCAGCTGGGCAGTGGACAAGTTTTTGTAGAGTACTATGCCCACTGCTGTGTGCTGCCGCTTCCAAAAGTTAGACAGTGATTTTTGTCGGCCGCGAGGGGGCAGCATCACTCTTCTTCTGCCACAAATACAGTTTACATAACTAAGTGATCAAAGGCTGGATTAATATAGAAGTAGAAGCTGTTGCAAAGACCAGATTAACCCCTCACCTCGTTTTATGACAGTTCAGCCTGGAGATGGGAGTCTGGACTTAATCTTAAAATAAATGACTTTTATTTGAACTTAAAATAAGACCAACATTGTGGTAAAAGTTGCAATTTCATAAAAAATATACAATTTAGCAGTTTTTTTTGTATCTAGATAAAGCAACAGCTACAGGGTGATGCAGATGGATTAGGAATCAGAAAGTGTGTTTGTTAGTGTGAGGGACAGGGAGTGCACCCCTCACTCACAGCACCAGTGTTTGTGTATGTGTTCTGCATTTCAATGAGAAAGACATGAGGTCACTCTCAGCAACTAAATCCATCGGTGTCTCTTGCCAGGGTTGTTTTACACATACAACATTGCTGAAGATTGACGTCTTCTGGATGTGTCTTTAACACCACAGCTCTGATAACAAGAGTCCAAACAATCATGGATTTATACACTTCCACAACACAGCAAATGTCACTTTTCTCTCCTTAAAGTGTCCTGCCTCTAATCTGCAGCACCCTTTACTGTTGCTGATCCTCATCCTCTCGCTTCTTGCATAACAAACTAGGTGGGTGTTTTCCTGCGAGCCATGGGATTAACAGTGTGAATGCAAGATGAAAAGACACAAAGGATGATGTAGAAAAATAAACTTAGCAGCATATACACATTTTTAAATAACAGCACGTTGAATATGACAGCTTAAAAAATGTTGACACTTTGGCTCATTTTTCACTCATTTCACTCATCTTTGTGATTTTCCACACTGGTAAAACAAACATGTTTTATACAGGTTTGTTGCCACAATCGACAACTCACTAAATAAATTTAGAGTGTTCCTTACAGTCAAAATCAGATGTTTTCATACACTGTATCAAAAGACACATACACCTTTTTACTTATTGTCTAACATTAAATCAGAGAAATTTATTTCCTGTTTTAAGTCAGTAACCATCCATCCATCCATCCATCCATCCATCCATCCATCCATCCATCCTTTGTCTACACCTGCTTGTCCCTGCATGGTCATGGGGTGGGCTGGGGCCTATCTCCAGTGGTCGTTGGGAGGGTTATACTCTATACTGGTTGCCAGTCCATCACAGGGCAGACAAACGTGCACACACTTACACCTAAGAGCAATTTAAAGAGACCACTCAACCTACCAGTCATGTTTTTGGACTGTGGGAGGCACGCATGCAAGGGGAGAACATGCGAATTCCATGTGGAAAGGATTCGAACCAAGGGCCTTCTTTATGGGGCTTTTATATAAGTAAATATATAGAACTGTAAGTAGTAAGACCCAAATTTTAATTCTAGTTCTATATTTACAAGGACCAAGCACAAACAGACGAAGAAACGCCTTCTTCCCCAGAGCCGTTCCCTTCTTAACTTCACCTCCTCCCCCACCCTCACAAACACACCCACAATACAGAAATCCCTGAATGTCCATTCACTGCAATCTTACCCACAAGAGCGTTTTCTCCAGCTGCTGTCGTGTACAGAACTCTCTACATCCAGCACGATGTTTATACTGTGGAATAATCATCTCTGAAATATATTTTGCTCTCAGGACGAGTTCTAAAAATGGAACGAATTTGTATAGCACCTTTTCCAGTCATACCAACCACTCGAAGCACTTTACACTAGAGCCACATTCACCCAGTCGCACTCACAAATGCTCACACATTCGCACATACGCAGATTGGTAGGCAACTTGAGGTTAAGATTGAACCCACAACTTTTGGATTGCAAGATAACTACTCTTCCCACTGAGCCACAGTTGCCTCGTTCAAATGTCTATGAAATAAACTCAATATTTATGCGACAGATTTATGACAGTTTCAGTTTACTGAAGGTTCTGTTCTATGTCTTAAACTGTGTTATTTTTGATTCTCATAGATTCAGCTGCAGAAGTGGAAACAAATTGCACCTAATAAAACTACTTAAAAAGTTTATCTTGCTGAGTTGTTTGTCATGTGCTAACAGAACTGTTTCATCCTTCGAGTTCAGGATCCTTTTTGTGCCTGAGTGATAAATTGAGATAAGTGGCTTCAAAAACAAACAAAGATCATTGTATTGAAATGGCAAGGCATTAAATTAAAAATGTATGAAAAAGCAGTTGGAACACACACATAAAACCTTGACAGATCCTTAGGAAATCAAAAGAACTGCTGATCAAGATCAAGTCAAAAGATTACAAGAAAGTCTGGTATGATAACAGCAAAACATAAAAAAATGACAGGTGACTCAAGACCTTTGCACAGTAATCCAAATGTAGATTTATTCTAATGTTTATTATATCTTGACAAATATCTACACACTAAGTACACGATGAGCATGTTTCTCTGTTTACTGCAGTGGATTAAAAAGAAGACAGCCTGTGGGCATTATATTGTATGAAATATCACAGTCAGTGAGTCATTCTTCCAGCAACAGAAAGAAGTCATAAAAGCGGCAAATTTAGAGAAACACACCTACGTGGTGCAGAAATAGACATGAGTAAGGAAGGGGAGCAAAAGAAGGAAAAGAGGAGACAGAGAGGTAAGAAATCAGGGTATGATCCAGAGCAATGTTCTCTTTTTCTGAACTTGGAAAGTACAAACCACTCAATTCCTCAATGTGATGTAATCATGTTAAAAACTGACTGTTGTTTGCATTAATAAAATATATATTTTTACTAATAAACCTATAACGTCCGATAATGAACACAATAAAAATGCATTTTTAAGCATTGCTGAAATATACTGTTTTATGCATTTTATATACAGTATGAGCGCTATGTTCTACATGAAGTTTAGAATCTAGAATATTCATCTGCAATAAAAAAAAGGAATACAGTAATCTGAAAAGTTTTTTCAGGTTGTAATGCTAACACAACGTACAGCATCACCTTTTTTAAAGAACAACATTGGATAAATGTTCCACAGTGAATCAACTTGAAACCCCGTGCTCCTAAATCAAAACCTTCAACCTTTGATTGCAATTTGTAGTCATGGACAACCCAAGTGCCTTCTGGAGAAAAGTTTAATGCCCTGATGAGACAAGGACTATTTTGTTTGGACACAGTGAAGCGAAGAATTGTTGAAAGAAGATTCCGGTAAAGTTGTAACATGATGTTTCCTATGTTGTTCTTGATTAATCTAATCAATTTCCTTTAATCTCATAGTGATCTGAGTGTAATCTCAAACTCACATCAAAACTCACTTTGGAATGGATAAAGGAGGCTGCTAGTGAGCTTTTGGAAAGACCCAGACCACTACCCACCTGAACATTTCTGGACTTTGCCTAAGAATCAAGTCTGTTCTAGGAAACCAACCAATGTAATCTCTGCCAGTTCTACTATTGTTCTATTTTTCCACAATGATAATAAGTATGTCTGGAGGAGTCAAACTGAGACTTTCAAACCAAGAACCACTGTACTAACAGTCAACCATGGTGGTTTTTGCACCTGAGAACGCTATACAAATAGTCAACCACGGTGGGGGCAGTATCATGCTGTGGGGCTGATTGGCTGCCAGTGGTACTGGGGCATTGAACAAAATGGGTGAAATACTGAAAGAAGACTAACTCCAAATCCTTCAACATCCCCTCAAATTTACAGCGAGATGATTACATTTTGGAGACAGTCGGTTGTTCCAGCAGGAAAAGAATCAAAAACACACATCAAACATAGTTTTGTAATGAATAGAGTAGGCTAACATTAGGATTTAGGAATGGTCCCAATCGCAGACCTAGTTAGTTTGGACACTGCTGAAAAGCTAAAACAAACGTGATTAGTATAAATCATTACAAACTCAAGATTAATATAAATTTATTCTGTCAATGATGAGTGTACACTTCTGAACAGAACTTCAAGTCCCAAAGAATTTAACAGAAAAATCAAAACCTCGATTAAGACTCATTCCACGTGAAATAATTCACTGATAATGCAGGTGTTGGAAACAAAGTATATAAGAACCCAAACAGCAAAAATTGTTTTATAATGATTTAATGAATGATGCAAATTACTTGTAAATAGAAGAAACAATAAAGTAATAAAATACTCAACAACCTCTTTTCTTTGACTGACCTTCCTGCTACATAACGGAGACTGTTACTGTGGCTCTCAGTGTACCTCAACACTGAAGTAATCTAGTTAAAGAGATTAGCAGGATGGTTATGTGGAAGGAGGAAGGCAGATCAGACATAATCCTTCAGATGGTTTAAAAGAGTTCAGGTTGATTTGGTTGTTTTTCTATTAAAACAAAAGAAAGAAAGGGAAAATTCCAATGAAATACAAAGAAGAAGATAAAGTAATCAAAGAAGAGACAACATGTGCATAAATTAGTATTCAGTAACCTAATTAAGCTCAGTAACAGTTTGAATTATCAATTTCCTCATCTCTCTCCAATAATAGCTGTGGTTGATTCCAATTTATTTTGAATTATGTTTAAATCCTTTACCAGACTCATAAGTCTTTATTGAACGCCCTTGACAGCTCTTGCGATCATCATATCATTGTGTTCACTCTTTTAAATATGGCAAACCTCCTTCAAAATGCTGAGCAGAGATGCGCTCATCATGTGCCCCTGATGAGATACACCTGTGTCTAATTTAGTTTATTTTAAGTAGGAATAAATTTGGATGTGTCCTACTTTATTCCTCAACATTTTACAGTAAAATTTAAAACAAGCACATTTTTAAAAATGTGCAAAAGTTAAATGTGCAGGGAACTATTTAGTCCGGTAAAAAGATCTCATATTTTTTCAAATAATTTCAGGTTCCTAATTCCCCTGTAAATGTGAACAACAAGCAATGCTCTGTGTAGTGGGTTGAGGTGGCAAAAGTTATAATTTTTGAAAACAATTACAAATAATATTGTGTTTTCTAGCCTATTATCAGCCTGAGCACCCATACAAAGAGAGATTATCTTAATTTTCATCATCTGGGTGGATTTGTAACTAAATAACTATAATAGAGTTTAAGGACAACTCTGATGGAAATCCAGTAAATGACTGAAGTAAGTACAGGACTGGTCACCTCTATTGATACCTCTACTGTCAACTTTTCACAACCTTTAGCCAACAAAAAAGCACCTCGCCTTTAGCTAAACGATTTTACACGATTCTCTGATCATTCAATTCAATTCAGTTTTATTTATATAGCGCCAATTCACAACACATGTCGTCTCAAGGCACTTCACAAAAGTCAGGTACATACATTCCAATTAATCCTAACCATTGAACAGTGCAGTCAGATTCTGTTATTTATTCAAATTGGATAAAAAGTTTTTCTGTCTAAGGAAACCCAGCAGATTGCATCCAGTCAGTGACTAGCAGCATTCCCTCCTACCGGATGAGGATGTAGCGTTGACTTTGCAGCAATCCCTCATACTGAGCATGCATGTAGTGACAGTGGAGAAGAAAAACTCCCTTTTAACAGGAAGACACCTCCAGCAGAACCAGGCTCAGTGTGAGCGGCCATCTGCCACGACCGACATTCCTCTTAGTATATTATCTCTAAACCGTCCAGCTGTCATGATTTTCCTGTGTCAGGTTTTGAGTCCATTCTCCACCCAACCTCTGTATTTATACCCTCTGGTTTTTATTGTTCACCACTGGTTCCTCCTGGCTACTACCTTATCCATGTCTGTTGCCTGTCTGTGTTACCAGTGTATGATTATTAAAAGAAGCTCTGCAAATCACCATGTGGCTCCAGCACTCCAATCTGCAGGCTGGTCCTAACAAAGCCCAATATCATGTGAATCCTCTATTCTGCTCTTTTCTTTACAGGTTTCCTGTAGGATTTTGTCTTGGGTACTAAAACGGCCATGGAAAAAGATTCATTTTGTGTCTGATGAAGCATATCTATGTTAATTTGACAACATGTTTTGTATAATAACACTGCTGAAAGACAGTAGGACAACTGATTTGCACAAGACATGTATTTTAAAGAGCTCATGCTGGTCCACGGCATCCCTATCCTCTATTTTACTTATCAGCAGTTGTGAGTTGATTTTCATGTTCATTATTTGCTTTAAGCTGAGCCCACATTGAGAGTTTGTCTCAGAATAGTTCAATCTCTGTCTCATCTCACCAATCATGACTGGATTTTTTAAATGTTTATTTTTTATTAGCTACTGCTATTAAAATAATTATTTCAAGACTTTTGCACTTCTTTATAACAGGCTCCAGTAAATTTATAATATGTTAATTCAAAGCTTTCACAAAAAATACGTCATTGGCAAAATACTAACTCAAAAACAATTGTGGTTGGCACTGCACACAAGTACCTTCAATCAGTAGTCACGGTCACATTAATAATCATTGGAGCTGTAAATGCGAGGCAGCTCAGAAACTGCAGAGAGGCTGAATGTGGAGGAGTCGGGGACATACCTGCAGTGACAGAGTATGATTGTCCTCTATTGATCACGGCAGTGTGTGTGTGTGTGTACGAGCTGTGCAGAGGTTCAGCCCACACTCAGCCATGCACAGCTCACTTTGCCCAGTTCTTGTTCACTTACCTTCCCTGTTACTATAGAGACTCGGTGGAGGGAAATGCAGAGAGCAGGCTGGCAGACAAATATGGGGTAGACCTGGGCTGAATCTTAATAGCAAAGGGAAGGCTCATAACACAGCTCTGTGTTCAAAGCCCTCATGTCGGTTACATAATGCTGATGCATGAAGCCAGCCTATTTCCCTGAACTTTGGATCTAAGTGGATCGAAAAACATGCACATTTTCAGTGTAAGCTGTGGATTTGATATACAACATTAGTCCTTAAAAATGTGTCATTGATGTAAAATGTTTTTTTTAAGATGAAAAGGTTGGTTTATTTTAAAATCTGTTGCATATTAATAACTTTGCCGGCTAAAATGAGTAAATGCTGCCTTCAAATCCTCATCTTCTTGTCTTATTTGACCTCTTTAGGATGTTCTAACCCTCTCTACTTCTAACTACCCTTCTCCTCTTGCTCATTTTGGGTCACACTGTCTTTCCCCCCCACTTTCTGTCTGCGTTTCTTGTTTTTTGCTCCATAAATAGACACTGTGTGTCCCTGTAAGACGAGAGAGAGAGAGAGAGAGAGAACTAGAGACAGTTCTGAGACTGCAGCAGAATCTGACCAATCACAGGAAGGGAATCCTCCAGCCCATATGGCCTATTCATAAAAAAATAAAAAAGAGGAAAATCTTATCAATGCAGCTCTTTTCTTTCAACTTGCAAATGTATACCTGTCATGAACTTAAGAAGGCTGAACTTTTATTATATCAACGGATATTTAGTTACATAAATGATCTTTGTCCCTGCAGGTTATAAACCATAACAGGTAAAATGTGAGACTAGATCAACAGCTGAGAGCATGAAGACTCGTTTTTAAGTGTTCATAATTCATCTACTTGCTACTGGGTTCTCTGTGTTCCCATTTCATTATGGAACAGTGAGGACAAGACAGGGCACCAAAAATAACCTGTATATGTGTCAGAATACTAAGATGTCCTCAATCTGATAAAAAGCATTAAACAGGAGCATATTCTGGTACGTGAGCCCTAATTTAGCCCAGATTGTTAGGTCTCTAGCTGTTGGCCTGCTCACTTTTATCTGTGCAAAATGACTCAACAAAACTTTACATGTGATAATGATAACTCTGTTTTATAAGTTTTAGTTTTTTGGCAACCATAAAATCTCATGAGTTTCAGTCTCATAGCAACCTATGCCAACACACAGCACATCCTCGGAAGCATATTCGTCATGGACTTATTTCTATTGTATAACTATGTCTCCTGGGTTCATTGTGAATGAAGGATTAGTGAGTGTTGGGAGTAGATAAGAAGGTGTCCATGTTAATTACTGCTGACGAGCGGCAAGGCACAGTTCCGGCAGGACACTTGCACTCATTCATGGGTGTGAATGTTTATTTTGGCGCTTTTAATTATATGTTTGAGCTGTTCATTTTCCAAAGTGGAAGCATTATACATCAAACAAATTCATAAAGGAGCATTGAGTGCCCAGGCATATTTCCGTCTGGGTAATTTCACCTCTATTTGACAGAATCGATCATTTAAATTGATTGGTTTGCTAGTAGAAGTGAACTTCTAAACTGACTTCATAAGTTTTTATTATGGCCAATCAAGACCCTTAATATTAGTCAGATATTTCCATTCAAAAATCTATTTTTGATGTGTGTTTTAGATCATTATAAGGTCTCCCACCCAATTGTGTCCCACATTTAATGGTCTAGCTATTGATTTGAGACAAAGTTTAGGAAATGCAGCATTCCATTCATGTTGGGCCACTACGCAAAAGAGGCCTCAGCATGATGTTGACAGTTTTTAGGTTTGAAAACTTAACCTTGACTTCTACCAATATATTTCTTTTCATTTCAATTTCCCTTTGGGATTAATAAAGTATTTTTGAATTTGAATTGAATTGAATTACAGCCAAACAAAACTTGGTTCAGAGGAATCAACGTGGAGCTCTCAAGTTTATGAACACTGTACTAACTATTAATCATGGTAATGGCAGCGTCATGCTGTGGGACTGTTTGCTGCCAGTGCACCAGTTGGTTCATTGCAGAAAGTGGATAGAATGATTAGGGAGGATTACCTCCAAGTTCTTCCTTTTCACCTGGTTGAATTTTGTACAAAACGTGGTGAGCAAAAGGACGAAACCAGACACATCAGAACTAGAATTTCTGATGAGAAGACTGTCTAAATATCCAGTCCGAATTACGTCAGAAGCTTGTGCAGATTGCTCAGGGATAATGAACTAAATATTAGTGGGTAATTATGCACATATTTGAGCTTCTATGTACTGTAGAATTATTACCCTATTGGAGTTTGAGAAAATCCACAATAAATCAAACATGTGCACCTAATTCTTGTTTTTAACAATTCTAAGTGAATTGTGCATTATTCTATTACAAAAAAAGAATGTTTCAACTAATTTAAAGAACATTTTAAAAGGACTTCCATGCCCATGAGTGCATGCAAACTTCTGACCAGAACTGTTTATATATAAAGACTAAAAGCATTTGTGTACAATTCAGGATTAGTTACATAGAGTTTGGTTAGTACAAAACAATAAAATGATTAATGAGAGACAGGAGATCCTACATAAATTTAGATTTATTTCACTGTGGTCACCTCAAACAAGTACTGTTATGACCTTTTATCAACACACACAATGAGTGAATGCATATGTGGAGTAACACCATAGACAAAACACACCTAAATATCAATTTCCACATGACATTTAGGGAAAACAATGAACCGTACAAAAGATTTAATTCACAGCGAATCATTCTAAAGCGAGAGCTGGTGCCAATGAATGCAAACTTAATGGCAAAGCATTCCAGTGCCTGGTAGGAAACACCGGTACATCACCATTGCTGTGCAAAAAACTTGAATTTTGTCCATAGCTGTGCAAAATAGCAGCATTTACTTTCCAAGCAAATGATTCACAAAATATAACAATTGTCTTTTAGATTAACCATAGACAGGGCTAGGTTTGGTTTCAGAGTCCAAGATGGATTATCTTTAGCTTATAAATACTGCAGTAACACATGTGCAAATGAGAGTTATCGTTATATTTGTGACATTTTTCTCACATTAAATAATTGAACTTTGAGGAATCCTGTTAGACTAATCTGAAGTCAACAAACTGAGGCTCAGAGCACATTTGCAGAACAGATTATAAATATCATTTGTCCATAAGCCAGTGTTTGTTTCTGTGATGCTCAAACTACCCTCAACCATCATCAAAACTGGCATTAAAAACATGTTGAAAAGATGGGATATATACATGTAAACCAGAAGGTTTCAGGCCATTTTCCACTTGGCACAGAGAAGATTTAAAAACAAAAAAAATATTTAGAAAAGCTACATTCCATTCAGTCTTCAGTTAAACCAAAAGCAGTACATCTATTGTTCAGCTTAAGCCAACAACCTTTTTGTTGTACAATTACAATATAAGAGAGCGAAGTCCGAAATGCAAAATGAGATCTTGTTATGACATATCTGTTAATTTTTATCACACAAGAAAATCTGAAACAACCTTAAACCAACAGATATTAAAACAGCAAACAACTTAGTTTCCAGCAGATTTGGGTTTTTAACATCAAGACAGAGTTTGTAGATGGAAAGCGTATGATAACCCCAGGCATGGGCTGGTTAGTGGTTTATAGAGGTTTGAAAATCTGCCCAAATGTTGCTGCTCACTGCTGGTTAGCTGGCTAAAAACAAGCTACTACACTTCCCCTCGCAATAAACACAATATAGCGTTCCTATTAAATTAACTAATTTAAAAATACAATTGGCAAGCTACAGCAGTTTGTCTGTTCAGCAGCTGACTGCAAGCTAGTTATCTGAGGAGATACCTGACTAATTAACCAACGAATATTGGCATATTTAGTTGCTCTATAAAGAGGAGTACAGCAAAAAGATATAACATTCTTTTCAATACGTGCTACAAAACTAAACTTACCAGGTCTTTCTTGCATTTTTTGTCAAAATCAATATAACAGTAAATAAATGTTGTAGATAACATTATTCTGTTTGTAAACTATATGTTGTAATATTTTAGCAGCAATGGGAAGAATTATCACTTTTCTGTTTTAAATACAAGCAGTTAGATTATATCATTTATGTTTAAATTGTTTGTGTAAATACCATTAAACTGTGGTAATTTTACTTAAGGTTATTATACCATGAAAACCTGATACCGGCCCATGCCTAGATAAAACTGCTGATGCTAACCAAAGAGGAATATTTACAATCACTGTTCTGTGTGATTTGCCCTTTCAGATACATTTTGTATCTGTTCCATGTTCAACAGCTTATCTATCAGCTGACTGAGATGCTAAAAAAGCACAATAGACTACCTCTACTTACTTACTTACTTACAAGGCTTAGGCTTATGTGCTGAAAGTGTACTGGGCTGATTGTGGCACTCGTAAGCCATGCTTGGCTCACTTAGGAAAAAAGGAGACAAACAGAAATGGCTGAACAGTTCAGCACCTTGGAGAGCTCAGCGCCCTGACTTGACTCAAACGTCTATTCTGGCACAGGCTTGGAACCTCACCACACAACATCCATTCACTTGGCTAATCTTGTACGAAATGGGGATCTGAGAGTCTCTTAGAATGGAAGGTGTTATAACCAAGTCAAGTTCTAGGATAAGACAACATATTAGGACAAAATACAATCAGCATGCATGTTTAAAACTTCTTACAGTGGAACCTAAAGATCATGTTGAAGTTGTGCACCATCATGAGCCCAGACATGAGAAGCCATCAGCACTGCACTTAACATTTTGCAGTCACCTTTTTTACATTCGTCTTTCAAAATACGCCGGTGTGCTGCTCAGTTCCTCATCAAGGGTCAAAAGTGCCAAAATCAAACAAATAATATATCAAATTAATATCTGTGTACGCAGTTAGTTAAATAAAACTGAAAAAATACATTAAATAAACAATATAAAGGGATATTTAAAGAATATGCCAGCAGTTCAGTAAATACACAAATCGTTAAATGTGTTAATAATAAATGAAAACTTGAATTTGTTGCACGGTAAATTCATAAATAGGTATTTCAGTGTGTATTTAGTTACTTACTATTTCATGTGCTGCAGTCTATCATGAAATAATTTAAACAGTATGAACAGCAACCCAGGACCAGAAAATACATGAATAAATACCTGAATAATTATATGTACTTTTAATTAAAATTTCTATTAATAATTTTTCCAGATTTTATTATTTGATTATATATTTTAAACATTGCTGTAATATTTAAGCAAATATAGATACATTTATTTAATGTAGGTTGTTTCTATGTTATTTTAAAAAATCACATATGTATAGAAGCACAGAGCTGCCAAGAGCAAACAGAGCTGTATTACCATGAAACATGAACAGTTTATTTTTCTAACAATATTTCTATTCACTCTTGAAGATTTAAGATGAACCCTAAGCTGGACTTTAGGAAGGATCTTTTAGCAATGAATATTATACTTTCCAAAAAACACTAAGAAGGCCAAATGACAGTGAGTGTTTGAATTTGTTGAATTTTTGTGAAGATAACACAACACAAACAAATTTTAGTTCATGCTCCACCCCCTCTTCTCTGGTGTATTTCATTACTAAATTACATCACCTCATACATTCCTTGAATAGTTACAGCAACATTTTAGGTAATATTTTGGTATGGATCAAGACTATTCCAGAAAGAAATGTGAATAACCATAAGTTATTAATGAGTAACCATTTTGTAAAGACAAACAAGAAGATCATTTTGGAAAATAAGGACATTTTTAATACAGATAAGCCCTGAAAATCTTCAAGCTGAAGTTTATGTGACTATTATTCTGCTTAAATTTGAAATTTATGTGGGTAAGGCACCAAAACTGGCTCTAGCCCAGTGGCCCACCGTCTTAAATCCGGCCCTGGTCAGAAAGGTTAACTTTTCACCTTCATTTGCAGAGCTTGCAGCTCTGCGCTTCATAAATATGTACATTATATAGGCTATATCTATATTCATATCTGCCTGTGTGTGCGTGTGTGGGTGTTTGTGTGTGTGTATGATTATTTATTTATTAAATTCTGGCACTTTTGCCCTTCTACAGCCCCAGATCAACGGTCTAAGCTTGACTCGCTAGAATCGCGCTGGTTTTTCAGGTCCTGGAAGACCTCTGTGAAAAAGTGCGGGTCCGCGTTCAGCTGGAGCATCTTGGTGCTCAGCCGGTTGATGATCCGGAGTGACGTCTCCCAGAAGACGTCCTTGTTGGATTCGGTGATGAAGGGCTTGAGCGGGTAGGAGATCTCGTTGCCCATGTAGGAGTATGCGAGGTAGAGGCAGGTCTGGAAGGTGCCCTGCAGCTCGGACGCGCTATTCACGCTCTCCGTGATTGCGTCCTGGCACAGCAGATACACAAACACCACGTTGGCCGGCGTGATGAAGCCGATGTCCTGCCAGCCCTGGATCAGAAGAGTCCGATCAATGTTTCGGAACCAGAGGACCACATCCCCGCTGTTTAACTCTTTCAGTTTGTAACACCTGCGGCACAAGAAATCTCCCAAACAGCGAAGCAGCTCCCCGGTTGACGCCTGGATAACAATCCTCCTGGGTGACAGCAGAGAGAAGTTGTTGGCTTGCTTCTGAACCGTGGCCAACCTCCCGTTTTGGACCACACTGTCGCTGTTCTGCGTGGGTACCGTGGGTACCGGGACTGGGATGGGCGCCTTTGGTTTCTTCTCCTCTGTTTGGTGCGTCTTCCTGATGTTCTCGCTGTTGAGGTGGGCTACCTGGCTAGCCGGCAGCGGTTTCGGGGTTACTTTCTTTGCGCTCTTCTTGGCCGAATTGGCCACCAGTTTCTTCCAGGAGAGAGACACGAACATTGAGTGGCGTTTGAGGCTCTTGTCGTTTTTTAATCCACCTCCTGGAGCCTCAGCGTCCATTATAGATACCTTCTTTGAGGCAGGAGATATGGAAAGGACGGTGCCCATGTTTGCGCAGGACAGAGCTGCCTTGGTTTGGATGCTGCAGCAGAATCTTCCGCAGAGTGAGAAACGGCGCAAAACAGTCACGACATCGACAAAAACTCCATCTATAGGCGTTTATTTACATGACAGTGTTGACAGAGATAGAAGTAAACTCCCCTGGTAAGTTAAATAATATTCCAACTGATGATTTCTCTGCGTCTTGGCTAGACAACGCTGCGACAAAAATCCGGTACGTCTGTAAGCATGAACCAAGATTAGTCGCTATGCGACTTTAACGAACCAGCCGAGCAGGCGTTGACTGACAGCCTAGCTGGCCAATAGGAAAGCCAACCTCCGGCTCACTGATTAAGGGTGTTGTTCTCAGGTCTCAGCTGCCATTGATAGATTTAACAACCAGAGTAGATCAGAGTGCTATATTCCTCACTTAGTCGGGTTACTTAGGATCAGAAGTGCTATTAAAAATATGGGCTATTTTCCACTGACTTTGTTTACTGACTAACTGGCAAATGAAAATGAAAAATATGTCCATCGCAATAAATAAGAACATCATAAAATCTTTGTTTCTTGCTTTTCAGAAAGATAAACTCGTTCATTACACTCAGAGCGATATAATTCAAGCATGTCTTTTCTGATTAAACAATTTTAATGATTATGGTTTACAGTAAACCTAAAATTTTATTTGTCCGAAAATGGAACATTAAATTAGAGCAGGAACAAAAAGATGCTGGTTGTTCTCAGGGGGTTGTGAATTAATGGAAAGTTGAGTGGAAGGACAAAAAATGTGGTAGAAAAATGTGCACAAGCAGTAGGGATAACAGCAGCCTTGACAGCATTTGAGAGTTACAGAAACCTTACAAGTTACAATAGCTTGTACTGATTTCTACAGTTTTATTTGACAATTATAAT
>JAHHUM010002183.1:0-21424 GCA_036173005.1 Crenichthys baileyi | reverse complement strand
CAGCTATTTTACCATGAAGGCCTGATTCACACAGTCTCCTCTTAACAGTTGTTGTAGAGATGTGTCTGCTGCTAGAACTCTGTGTGGCATTAACCTGTTCCCTAATCTGAGCTGCTGTTAACCTTCGATTTCTGAAGCTGGTGACTCGGATGAACTTATCGTCCGCAGCAGAGGTGACTCTTGGTCTTCCTTTCCTGGGGCGGTCCTCATGTGAGCCAGTTTCTTTGTAGCGCTTGATGGTTTTTGCGACTGCACTTGGGGACACTTTCAAAGTTTTCCCAATTGTTCGGACTGACTGACCTTCATTTCTTAAAGTAATGATGGCCCCTCGTTTTTCTTTACTTAGCTGCTTTTTTCTTGCCATAATACACATTCTAACAGACGATTCAGTAGGACTATCAGCTGTGTACTGTATCCACCTCCTGCACAACACAACTGATGGTCCCAACCCCATTTATAAGGCTTGAAATCCCACTTATTAAACCTGACAGGGCACACCTGTGAAGTAAAAACCATTTCAGGTGACTACCTCTTGAAGCTCATCAACAGAATGCCAAGAGTGTGCGTAGCAGTAATCAAAGCAAAAGGTGGCTACTTTGAAGAACTTAGAATATAAGACATATTATTAGTTGTTTCAGTTGTCAGTATATAATTCCATATGTGTTAATTCATAGTTTTGATGCCTTCAGTGTGAAGCTACAATATTCATAGTCATGAAAATAAAGACAACTCTTTGAATGAGAAGGTGTGTCCAAACTTGAGGTGAGAGTCTCTAATGTTTGGAACTAAAACCACAGTCAGTCACAAAGTCAGTCGCATGATTTCACTGACCTGCTGCTACAAATAGTTTTAGATTTTTTAATTGCCAATAAAAGCATACAGCCTACAATTCAATTAAGCAGCACAAGACATCAGTTCATTGGTAGCACATTAGAAGTAGACTTGTCATAACTTTTAGTAGAAGAATCATCCATTTGTTGGTAGATTTAGGCAGCAGAAAAACAGAAGGATAAATTTCCTCTTACCTTTACCAGGAAGAAGGAGACGCCATAGGTTTGCAAAGACCTGGCCAGCTTCACATAGCTGACTTTGGCCTCAATCTCTGTCATGTTCTGACAGTTTTTATGTGCCTGCAGAGGAATGAAAACATAAGTGCATCAGCTAACTGCTGTATAAAGGAGTCTTTTACATGTAGTTTAATGACTCATGCAGCATGTACTGTTTCAATTCTCGGGGAGTGCATATTCAAAGATAAAACATTATTTAACCAGTATGAGCCTTTTTTAGTCAACACATTTAGATACATTTTTAAACCTGAACAGATTTCTCTTACCTGAAAGATTTTTTTCTCTCCTTTATTTTTGATGTATTCTTTAGGCAGGAACTCCTTTAAACTAAGAAGACAAAGTTCAACCAGAATCAAATGAGCACCAGGCCCATATAGGATATCTCAGAACCATCATAACCTAACTGATGGAACCAAGAGAAACACGGTTGTATTAAACTTGAAGCCAGTGCTTACTCTAAGAATCCAGGCTTGTGTTTGGACTCGTTGTGGTCACCAAACTGAATCTGGCACTGATAGCCCGCAAACTCACAGGCCTTGTCAAATGAAACTGGATGTGATCCATTCAGGATGTCATCACGAGCCTGCACCACCCCACCCCGCACACACACACACACACACATGTTAATGCCAGATTAACAAACAATACAAGTGACGTTTGAATCGTTTGAATTTCCTCCTGAAATGACCTCATTAAGAATAAGTCAACCTAAAAGTAAAACAGCTGATTGAAAGTCTAACTTTCTGAAACCTAAAATAAGTGAGGATATAAATAAAAAGGTGAAATAAATAAAAGCAAATTCAAGTATTCCAGAATAACCTGAAGGAGGTACTGGTTGTATGTTATCACTTACCTGCACATAAAGCAGATTAAGCTGGACAGGGTCCCTGGAGTCCACATTCTGATCTGAGTAGAAGAACTTCCTTCTCAACAACAACATCTCTGTCTCTTCAACACCCTGCTCCCTCAATGTCCGGCCATGGTCCAACCAGTTCACTAAGAAAATAATCATTCACATTAAGACAATAAATGACATCCAGAAAACAGGTAGTCTAGATAAGTCACAATGTTCTTACACCTTTTTTCTTAAAAAGTTCCACACTTTTACAGACTCAAATTTCTAGATTTTTTTCCTTCATTTCTAAAAGCATTTAATTGCATTTGAGTACAGAGTATTAACTTTGTGCTTAAACAGTAGTTGGGTCTTATTAGTAATAACGTTATAATTGGCTTGCTTCCAGTTGCTAGGGGGTATGGGGTTATATTTCACTGCTTTTGTGGCATCTGAACTAACTTAGGTCACCTCTGTTTCAAAATCTGGAAGTCTTGGACTTGTGAAATAAGGAATGGATTCAACGGAGATTCTTTAAAGCACAGTTTGTGACCTTTTGTGCCTTTCGTTTCTGAATATTTTACCATCTTGGATACAATTGAAAAACCACAGGTTCTGTTAAACTTGAATTTAAAGTTGTCTAATGTCCCTTTTCCACCGGCTCATTTTAGGCAACGCGGTTATGCTCCGCTCCATTCAGTTTCGCTCTACTCGGTACGGTACCAGTCACGTTTCCATCGATCCACTGACGGCTGGAGCAATGGCGGCTGAAGCTCCGCCTCTGGCCATTAGTGTAGTTCAATTCAGTTCAGTTTATTTATATAGCGCCAATTCACAACATATGTCGTCTCAGGGCACTTCACAAAGTCAGGTACATACATTCCAATTAATCCTAACCATTGAACAGTGCAGTTAGATTCAGTTATTTATTCAAATTGGATAAAAAAGTTTTTCTATCTAAGGTAACCCAGCAGATTGCATCCAGTCAGTGACTTGCAGCATTCCCTCCTCCCGGATGAGCATGTAGAAACAGTGGACAGTCACTGGTATTGACTTTGCAGCAATCCCTCATACTGAGCATGCATGTAGCGACAGTGGAGAGGAAAAACTCCCTCTTAACAGGAAGAAAAACCTCCAGCAGAAACCAAAACCAGGCTCAGTGTGAGCGGCCATCTGCCACGACCAACTGGGGGTTGAGAGAAACAGAGCAGAGACACAAAAGAACAAAAAAAATGATCTAGGAGTACTTTCTATGGGAAGGAAGAGTAAATATTAATGGATGTAGCTCCTTTAGTCGTTTCATCTAGGAAGAAAGAACAGATAAACTCTGAGCCAGTTTTCAAGGTTAGAGTCTGAAAGAGAGAACATAGAGTTAGTCACAGCAAAAGCTCAGTCAATTGCCATGTCTAGGAGAGAGAAAGGGTTAAACACTAAAAGACAGGGCCATGTGGATCATCGGTAGAAGGTGAGCATTAAGTTGTTGCCAGCAGAAGCTTGGCCGATGCCCCCCTCCAGAAAGGTGTCACAGGTAGACACAGAGCCAGGCCAGGTGTAGCTTCTAGGAAGAGAAAAGAGAGAGAACAAAGTTAAAAGCTGAAATAACAGCAAATAATGCAAAATTGGAGAGTAGTATGAGAATGTAGCGAAGAGAGTGAAAGTGTTCATTATGCCCTCCAGCAGCCTAAGCCTATAGCAGCATAACTACAGAGATAGCTCAGGATAACCTAAGCCGCTCGAACTATAAGCTTTATCAAAAAGGAAAAATTTTTAAGCCAGCCTTTAAAAAAACGGGGGTCTGCCTCACGGACTAAAACTGGGAGCTTGTTTCCACAGGAGAGGGCCTGACAACTAAAGGATCTGCCTCCTATTCTACTTCTAGAGACTCAAACCACCAGAAAACCCTGCATTTTGAGAACAAAGTGCCTGTTAGGAACATATGGACCAATCAGATCTCTGATGTATGATGGAGCTAGATCTTTAAGGGCTTTATATGTGAGGAGGAGAATTTTTAAATTCTAATTCTGGATTTAACAGGGAGCCAATGAAGGGGGAAGCTAAAATAGGAGAAAATGATCTCTCTTTTTATTTTCATCAGAACTCTTGCTGCAGCATTTTGAATCAGCTTAAGGCTTTTCACGTTTTTGGGGGACATCCTGATGGTAAAAAATTACAATATGGGGGCCTTGAAGTAATAAAATGCATGGACTAGTTTTTCAGCATCAACCTGGACAGGATATTTTCTAATTTTTGGCAATGTTGGGGGTGAAGAAAAAATCCTAGAAACCTGTTTAATTGGGATTTAATGACATGTTGGTCAAAAAAAAACCAAGGTTTTTTACTTTTTACCGGGGTCAAAAATTTTTCCATCCAGGTTAAGTACCCGGTCCCCAAAGAACAAATTTTGTCTTTTCTAATTTAAAGCAGAAAATTTAAAGTCATCCCAAATTTTTTTCTTTAAGCATGCTTGGCTATCTAACTGGTTGGGGGTCATCAGGGTTTATTGTAAGTAAAAAACGGAGTATTATCAGCGTAAAGTAAAATGTTCCCTTAGCTCCCGATAAATTTTTCCTATTGTAAGCATATATATAGTGAAGAGAATTGGCCCAAGCACTGAACCCGTGGTACCCCCCACAGTTAAAAATTTTGGGGTTTTAAAGAGGGTTTTCATTTACATGAACAAACTGGAATCTGTCAGTCAAATAAGATTTAAACCAGCCTAGTGCTGGTCTAAATGTAGTGTAGTGCGCGTTGCGGCTTTTTAAATTTATTTATTTTTTTACAGTGCAACATCGTCACATTAGGATGTTATTAAATACATGGCACCGCCTGCGTGTAATCCTGCTCTGGCCATTGTGGTCCTTAATATTATTGTGTCTTGAGTTTTATAAACTTTTCCCTGCACTATCTCAGCGAAAACCTAATTTCTCCTCCTCCCACAGCCAATCAGTGAACAGCAGTCTGTTCAAGCCACATGTAGTCCCAACTCAGTCTTGGTCGTACCTGCTCATCAGGAGCAGGGACCAAAAAACTAGCTACCGGTACGGAAAGAACAGTAATGGAAACGCTCGCAAAGTGGGCCGAGTGGAGTCGAGTAGGGCCAAATCAAGCCAGTGGAAAAAGGGGCGAAAGAGACCAAGCAGGTAGGAAAATGGCCTATTGTTGATTTCTGAACATGCATTCAGTAAGTAACCAAGACAAAAACCAAAATACTGATGTGTCAAATATTAAAATCAAAGTATGATTTTGCAATTTCCTAAACATTAAAAGAATTACTCCCTTTTCAAAATTCAAGAAAGAGGGATTGGGTCAACAAGTTATACAAGTTTGAAGTTTAGATGAAGCTAATAATATTTCTGATAACTCAGGAAGCTCCACAGGATCAAAACAGTCCAATCAACACAGATCAGGTTCTACAGTTCATCCAATGTTGAGGATCTCACTAATGAGGATGAAGTAATCATCTTCGGGGGAGTCAATAAAAAGATTTTTTTTTTTAAATAGAATCAATTTTTTAAAGAAGAAGAATCTAATGGAAAGTCATGACTGCTAAGAGCTAAGGGAATGGATGGCTCAACAGAGCTATGACTCTGTGTAAGTTTTTAGCAACTGTACTAAAGAGAAACCTAGGATTATTCTTCTGTTCTCTTCTATTAATTGAGAAATAAGCTGTTCTGGCTTGGTGAAGTGTTTTTTTTATACAACAGTAGGCTATTTTTCCAGATTAAGTAGGAATCCTCTAGGTGTGTAGAGCGCCATTTTCTCTCCAATTTTCATTGTGCTTTTTGTACGCAGCTTTAAAAAGTAGCAGCTCTGAATTAAACCAGGGAGCCTGCCTCCTATGAATCAAGGCTTCTTTTTTACCTTCTTTTTCAAGGGGGCTGCATTGTCTAATGCACCATGCAATGATGAAGAAACACTATGAACAAAAGAATCAATTTGTGAAGGGGCAGAAAAAATTATTGCCCTTCTGTGTGTTTTTCAGTGATAAAAATGAGGAGATTAAAAAAGTGGAACAGATTCTTTAAAGGTTGTTGTTACAGCATCGTCTGATAATGATCTACTATAATGAAATTTTCTTTCAGGTGTGTGGAGTACTCGGTTAAATTAAACAAAAGCCCATTTAAATCGGGCATGCAACAGTCTGGGTGGTACGCTTCTTTGGGGCTTCTCCACACCATATGGGGGAAAACAGTAAAGGTGGACCCATCAGAGAACAATACATGTTTCACATTGTCCACAGCCCAAGATTTGCGCTCCTCGCACCACTGAAACCAGATTTGGCTATAGCAGCCCAGCCGTGTATATTGACCCTGTGGAGCTCCCGACGGACAGTTCTGGTGGAAACAGGAGAGTTGAGGTGCACATTTAATTCTGCCGTGATTTGGGCAGCCGTAGTTTTATGTTTTTTGGATACAATCCGGGTTAGCACCCGAACATCCCTTTCAGACAGCTTCCTCTTGCGTCCACAGTTAATCCTGTTGGATGTGGTTCGTCCTTCTTGGTGGTATGCTGACATTACCCTGGATACTGTGGTTCTTGATACATCACAAAGACTTGCTGTCTTGGTCACAGATGCGCCAGCAAGACGTGCACCAACAATTTGCCCTCTTTTGAACTCTGGTATGTCACCCATAATGTTGTGTGCATTTCAATATTTTGAGCAAAACTGTGCTCTTACCCTGCTAATTGAACCTTCACACTCTGCTCTTAATGGTGCAATGTGCAATCAATGAAGGCTGGCTACCAGGGTGGTCCAATTTAGCCATGAAACCTCCCACACTAAAATGACAGGTGTTTCAGTTTCATTGTCCAACCCCTGTATATAGTAAAGAGAATTGACCCAATTACTGAACCCTGTGGTACTCCACAATTAACCCGGGAGTTTAAAGATGATTTATCATTTACATGAACAAAATGGAATCTGTCAGACAAATAAGATTTAAACCAGCCTAGTGCTGTTCCTCTGATCCCTACAGCATGTTCCAGCCTTCCTAAGAGAATATTGTGATAGACTGTATCAAATGCAGCACTGAGATCTAACAGGACAAGTACAGACACAAGTCCATTATCTGAGGCTAGAAGAATATCATCAGTGACTTTCAGTAGAGCTGTTTCAGTGCTATGATGAGCCCTGAAACCTGACTGAAACCATTCAAACAGGTCATTGTTGGTCACACATTTGATTAGCAACTATTTTCTCAAGACTTTTAGATAAGAACGGAAGATTGGATATAGGTCTGTAATTTTTCAAGTCATCTCGATCAAGCGAAGGTTTCTTAAGTAAAGGTTTAATTACAGCTACCTTAAAAGCTTGTGGTACATATCCATTTACGAAGGATAGATTAATCATATCTAAAATGGGGCTGGTAATCAGAGGGAACACTTCCTTAAATAATTTGGTTGGGATTAGGTCTAACATACAAGTTGAAGGTTTAGATAAAGCTAATATTTCTGATAACTCAGGAAGCTCCACAGGATCAAAACAGTACAAACACAGATCAGGTTCTACAGTTACTTCCAATGTTGTCTCACTTGCTGAGGATGAAGTAATCATCTTCGGGAGTATGTCAATGATTTTATTTTTAATAGAATCAATTTTGTTTAAGAAGAATCCCATAAAGTCATGACTGCTGAGAGCTAAGGGAATGGATGACTCAACAGAGCTATGACTCTGTGTAAGTTTAGCAACTGTACTAAAGAGAAACCTAGGATTATTCTTGTTCTCTTCTCTTAATGATGAGAAATAAGCTGTTCTGGCTTGGCGAAGTGTATTTTTATAAAACAGTAGGCTATTTTTCCAGATTAAGTAGGAATCCTCTAGGTGTGTAGAGCACCATTTTCTCTCCAATTTTCTAACATTGTGCTTTAAAGTACACAGCTCTGAATTAAACCAGGGAGCCAGCCTCCTATGATTAATTACCTTCCTTTTCAAGGGGGCTGCATTGTCTAATGCACCACGCAATGATGAAGTAACACTATGAACAAGAGAATCAATTTGTGAAGGGGAAGAAACAAAATTATTGCCCTCCACTGTGTTTTTCTGTGATAATAAGGAAATTAAAAGTGGAACAGATTCTTTAAAGGTTGTTACAGCATTGTCTGATAATGATCTACAATAATGAAATTTTCTTTAAGGTGTGGAGTACTCCGTTAATTTAAACTCAAAGGTTATTAAAAATGTTCAGACAGGACAGGGTCATGTGAAAATATTGTTATGTCTTTACACTCAATGCCATATGTCAGCACAAGGTCCAGAGAATGAAGACAAAGGTGGGTAGGTTTGTTAATGTTTTGAGCAAAGCCAATTGAGTCTAAGATAGCATTAAAGGCTATATTTGGGCTATCACTTTCAGTGTCAACATGAATGTTAAAATCCCAAACTATAATAACCTTATCTGTATTTATCGCTAAATCAGATAAAAGGTCTGAAAACTGATTTAAAAATTGAAAGTAAGGGCCCGGTGGACGGTACAAAACAACAAACAGAAGGGGTTTTAGTGCTTTGCAAAGTGGATGAGGAAAACTAAGGATTAAATATTCAAAAGAGTTGTAGCTATTAATTGGTCTGGGACTAATCAATAAATCGGACTGAAAGATGGTTGCTACTCCTCCTCCTCGCCCAGTATTTCGAGGAACGTGAAACTTTAAATAATTAGTAGGAGTTGACTCATTTATAGTAACATAATCCTCTTGCTACAGCCAGGTTTCTGTGAGGCAAAATAAATCAATCTGATTGTCACAAATCAGGTCACTAAATAGCAAAGTCTTTGAAGACAGATATCTTATGTTCTCAGTAAGCCACATTTAATTATTTTATTTTTCTTTTTAGTCTGAGTTGTGTTTAGTTTTATGAGATTTTCATGATTTCCTCTGTTTAGATTTTTTTTTAATCTATAAAATTTTGGCCGTGGGTGAGACACTGTCTTAATAGGGTAATGCGTGGGTAGCAGTACAGAAGCTGCAGACTGGAGTGTTAAATTACGACCCTGCTTCCTGGTCTGAACCCTGGGTTGTCAGAGTTTTGGAGAACTAATAAATTCGGCAAGATTCCTAGAAAGAAGAACTGCTCCATCCAAAGTGGGATGGATGCCGTCTCTCCGGATCAGACCAGGTTTTCCCCAAAATGTTCGCCAATTATCAATGTAGCCCACATTGTTTTCTGGACACCACCTAGACAGCCAGAGGTTGAATGACAGCATGCGACTAAACATGTCATCACTGGTCAGATCGGGGAGGGGACCAGAGAAAATTATGGACTCCGACATTGTTTTGGCAAACTTACACACCGAAGCAATACTAACTTTGGTGACCTCCAATTGACGTAACCGGGTGTCATTACCTCCAGCGTGAATAACAATCTTACTGTATTTACGCTTATCCTTAGCCAGCAGTTTCAGGTAGGATTTGATGTCACCCGTTCTGGCCCCTGGCAGACATTTGACTATGGTCGCTGGTGTCTCTAGTGCCACGTTTCTGACTACGGAGCTGACAATTACCAGAGTTAGCTTCTCAGCGGGTGTGCCGCTGAGCGGGGAAAATCTGTTAGAAACGCAGACGGGTTGGTGGTGACCTGTGGGCTGGGATCTAGGACTATGCTTTCTACGTACCATCACCCAGCCGGCCTGAGGCCCCGGCTGATCGGGCTCTGCTGAAGGACTGCTACGGGGAGCTACCCTCGGTGGCTCTGCGCTGGCTAAGGGGCCTCGGCTATCTGCTGGTTTTTCAACTGCGCGGAGCAGGGCCTCCAATTCCGACACCCTCGCCCCCAAAGCTACGAAAATGCTACATTTATTACACGTACCGTTATCACTAAAGGAGGCAGATGAGTAACTGAATATCTGACACAGAGAGCAGGAGAGAGGTGGAGACTCAGAGAGAGAAACGGCATAATGGGTAGCCATGGTGAAGTTAAAGCAAATGCTAAGCTAGCGACCCCTTACCACTACTTGAAAAATCATGTAAGACACGGAGAGTCCCCAAACGTTAAATGCAACAGAAAATATGTGTTTTAACGTGCTTATGTATTAGAACAAGTAAGAGATATCACAGTAGAGAGAAATCAGATCAAATGAGAGAGCCTTCACACACCAAACAATCCATCGAGTGCAACAGTGAAAACAGGAAGTGACGAATACGCCTTACCACTTACCACGCTTGAAGGGAATATTTAGTATCTTAGTTTATTCCTCTGCTTAGTTCGTTGTACATTTGGAGTTGTTTCCATTAGATCACTTAGTTTTCATCCTTTGGTTTTATAGCTTCTTTGTACCTCAGTTCAGCTCCAGTCATGTTCGTTAGCCAAATCCCCTCAGTCTCCCTGCTTTCCTTCTGCCTCAGCTAGACCACATTATCCCCTGATTACACACACCTGCATTCTATGTCATTCTCCACACTTCCCTCAGTATACAAGCTCGCTGGTTGCCATGACTAATTGCTGGATTCTTCTGTTCAACTGCCATGTACTCTATTTCTCCGTTAGTCTCCCTGTTCTCTGCTTGTGCTGTATTCCCTGTTTTCCTTGTGCCACACCACCTGTACCTTTCTATTTTCTTTTATTATTCTTTCGCCAGTCTTTATCCGCATGTCCTTCTCCAAACCACCAAACATGGAACAATCAGGAAGAGTACACGTCTAAGCTTAACTAATTTGGTGTAAAATGGTATAAACTAGGCATTAAACCACTAAAATAATACTGGTTCAGTAATATATAAAACAGTGTTTGCGTGAACCACAAGATGTGTCCCCACTTTGGTTAGCTGTTACAGAGCTTTTTCTTTTTCTCCAGAGTTTTCCATGGGCCTCTTGGTTGCTTCTCTGATTAATGCTCTTCTTGCCTGTCAGTTTGTCAGAACTATTTAGGGGTATCAGAGATTTTCTGATTTTTATTTGTTTTTTAAATGTCCCACTGCATTATTATGCTCTACTCTGTGTTGGTCCATCACATGTACAAATAGTACATTGGAGTTTTTTGCTGCAATACGGTACAAGATGGAAAGGTTCTGGGAGTATGAATACTGCAAGCCACTGAATACTAGCTTCTTTGGAGCAGAACTAGCTGCTCCAGGAAGTTCATTGTCTGGTACGTCACCAGAGTTAGATATTTTTACTTTTTTATTACAGCTTATACAAAACAGACATAATGTTCTTTTGGTATGCTTCAGACCCGGTCACCTGTGAATTATATTATACCGCTGTAGATTTGGGTTAAATTATCTAAAAAAATTATATATAACTCAGGATAATTGGCAACATTACTAAGAACATTAGAAAAAACATATTTTTTTCAAGATTTCAGAGGAAGTCTGCAACAACTTTGTGTTAAAAGACTGTATCAGAATAAAATCTACTAAACTCAGGGATGATTTTCCCCATTTGAGATCTCCCAGGTGATAATATCAGCTGCTCGGTTCTACCACACACTCCTCCTCACTCCTTTTTTAATCAACCTGTTCATCTAAAAAGGATTTCTCTATTTTTGAGATTTTAATCCAGCGTCTGAGATAATCTCTGAAAAACTGGGGGATTGGACGAGGGGGAAGCACAGGGGCATCAAAGCCACTCATCGTCAACCCTGCTCTCACATTTTACACCCACAAGGCATCCAGTTGACCAATGGATCACACTCCTGTAATTCCCTCTCTGAAAATTAATTTTGGGTGCCCCCAGGCTTGGTCATGTAGGTCAGATAGTCGACACTTGTTGGGTCAATTTTAAGACATTTTTTTCTGTCAGGCTGAAATGTGGAACGAGTTTATGATGGTCATCTCATCACCTTGGGGCTTGAAAGGCATGCAGGAATAATATTTGCGCTATAGAGCCTTAAACAGTGCAGTCTAAATGTATAATAAACATTTATTTGAGAAAAAACAGAAATTTTACTATTCCTCTATTTCTTGCCAGTATGTGTTTTTTAGCACGTTTTACTGATGATCTGTGTTTAATTTGAAAAGTCAGCACAACTCAGGGAGCCCTCTGCTGGATGGGATAGGTACAACACTCCAGTAAAGGAGAGTACTTTTGGAGCTTGTGGCTGTTTTTTGTTAAGTACTTTAAGTAAAAATATTAATATAGGTGGAAATTCATTGTGTCAAATATGTTTGAATGAGTAAGTACGGTGAAATACAGAGTTCAAGCTTCTTTAAAAAAACAAGGGCTGGGTATTTAGTAATATACAGTCTCAACAAAATAGAAAGAAAATCCCTCTAATCTTATAAATAATTTCAAAGGAGTGCACAAAAAAACATAAATCTCAGATTTAATCTGAGAGTCCTAAATCCTAGGTGTAGTAAAAGACAGAAAGTCTGAGTTTTTCAGAAAATCCTTGGTTACAATAAAAAGAGACAACATGAGAATCACTTTATTTTACTTAGGATATCAATCCTACAAGGAACTGGTCTTCAGTGTGTGCTCACATGTTTGGCAACTAACCTTCAATAAACACATCAAAGTCAAACATTATGACAAGGGTTCCACATACAGAGCCTTACAGAAGTATTTATAGACCTTGAACTTTTTCAAATTTTGCCACCCTACAATAACAAACTTCCTTGTATTTCACTGGGAGTTTTTGTGATGAACCACAAAGTGCTGCATAGTTGGGAAGTGAAAGAAAAATGATTCATTGTTTTCAAATTTCGTTACATAAAAAAATCTGAAAAGTTTAGCATGCCTTTGTATTTAGCCCCCTGATTTACAATCATCACTTTATGAACTGGATTTTTGCAGCTCATCTACAGTTACCACGGGGCTCAATTTAAGTGGACAGCCATTTCTTGGTAGGTTTATCCTACCCCTGCTTTAAACCTTACCCAACTGGTAGCACTGTTGCCTTGCAGCAAGAAGGTCCTGGGTTCGATTCCCGGCCGGGAGTCTTTCTGCATGGAGTTTGCATGTTCTCCCCGTGCATGCGTGGGTTCTCACCGGGTACTCCGGCTTCCTCCCACAGTCAAAAGACATGCCTGTTAGGATAATTGGTCTCTCTAAATTGCCCTTAGGTGTGGAAATGAGTGTGTGCCTGGTTGTTTGTGTGTTGCCCTGCGATGGACTGGCGACCTGTCCAGGGTGTACCCTGCCTCTCGCCCATAGACTGCTGGAGATAGGCACCAGCTCCCCCGCGACCCACTATGGAATAAGCGGTAGAAAATGACTGACTGACTGATTTTCTTTCCACTGCAGTTATGCACTACCACGTGTTCAACTATCAGATAAAATCCCCATAAAATACATAGACGTTTCTGATTGCAACGTGACAAAAGACAAAAAGTTAAAGTTGTAATAATACTTTTGCCAAAGGCATGGTAAAGTATAGAAACACTCGAAAAACTAATGTCTAGTTGCTCCGTATATATGACATAAACCATTTCAAAAATGTTTAGATGACACTGAAAAAGCTTTTTATTTCATTAAGAAAGGAATCATTTAAGAATGCTTATCTTTTTTCATGATATTAACAAGTAATCTGAATAGCTTCCTGCTTTATTACAGCCAGAGAGTCTTAGCCTCTTCTTGCCCTCAAAGGTTTTTATTGGTGTCCTGTAACTGTAGGGTCGCTATCAACAACTAGAATGGGGGTGGATGGCTGGGAGAGTCTCCCTGGCTGCCACTAAGCAGTAAATAAATATGAGCCCATTGTATTCCAGTAGCCCCTCTGTCCTTGCTCTCCCATGCTGAGTAAACGCCTACGTACAATGGGAGGCCGGGCTGCCTTGTCATTCTCGATCCTCCGGCTTCACTCCGGTGGGTCCTCTGCCTGGGAAACCAGCGGCAGCTGGAGGGAGGAGGAAGCAATGAAAAAAGGATCTGACACTGGATTATTACAGTATATGTCACTGCAGAAATAAAGTTTATCCTAGAGTGTTGCACTTTTCTCTTGATGTGACGACTAAATCAATTTAGGCATGTCAAATAATAAACCACTTTATGCTGTTTTAATATAAGAAAGACAGAGCAGTTCTGCATCACATCCTACTAAAATCATAGTGGTCATAGGACATTAAACAAAACAAGAACAAATCAGTATTTTTTACCAAATACTGTGGATCCACTTCATTTAATATTAAATTAAAAGTCCAAATAAGATGTAACATTAAAGTTGATAAGAACAATACCATGTCTTTGCTTGAAAGCTCAGTTTCTTTAAAGTGCAGTAAAATAACACAACATTTACATGACATTCAGGATGATGCTGTCTGTCTCTATCAGATATATTGTCCCAACAGGAGTCTGCAGGTTAGCCTTAATATACAGTTTTAGCAACTGGTTAGCAAGGTTAAGAAAGTAATGGACACAAATGAAAAAAATGAAAGTTGTGGAGATTTCTGGCACCTAGGGCTGCCTGGTGGAGCTTCGGCTGCAGTTTCTCTACAGGAAGTAAACTAAACAGGCTGTCTGAACATATAAGAGCTTCTTGCATGAAAACAAGGCCTTGAGTCAGGCATCATTGCCCCCTTGGGATGAGTTATTTTTGGGCCTTCGCTGGCTCCTGTGGGGCCCGGCATGACGCTGCCAGCACCAGGCACAGGCGGACGCTGCATGCCTATAATCACCGATGACATACATGAGGTAGTTTTCCAGATCAGTTTTCCTGCCTTTCCAGCTGAGTGTGGGGCAAACAGCACAGGAAGAATAACACCAGTTGCAGCCCGGCTCAGGGAATTTGCCCTTTACAAACACTGCACAAATAAAAAAATAAAAACTTAAAAGGCACGTAGCTCTCCTTCTGTGTGGGGAAGTGAGGCTACGTCCTGAGCGAAGGTTTAACCTTCCTCAGATTCAACAATAAGCTGCCAGTCAAACCATACCCTGTTTACTCTTTGTTACCTGCCAGCGCCAAAGCTTAAAATCAAGATCACTTTTCTGCCACATTGGGCTTGTCCCGTATGTTGGTGTTTTATCTTTATCTCAGGGACTTCTGGGGGTTGAATTATCTTTTTCCTGCTAATCTTTGTACTGTATTTGCAAAGAAAATCTTAAGTGTCAATAACGCAGTGGAATCTTTACGGTGCTTGTGGATTTTATCATGTATACATTTCGGTGTTGCTTGGCTGGAAATGGGCATTGAATATTCTTCAAAGTAGATTACAAAACACACCGAGCTCTGCACAATTGCTAGAAACTCTGGTAAAGATGTGCAAAAAGCCTTAAAGCAAATTCATCTTTTATTGCAGTAGCATGATCTCACAATAAAGCAATTTAAACAATCCAAACTTTAATTTGAGCACAATTATTTTGTCAGGGAAAACATCCCATGTATATTTTTTCTAGCTACCAGAGGCAACATTTTGGAAAATTATCTGAAAAATGTTTACTGATGCAGTTTTGTAGTTTACACTTTACTTTACTGTGCTGTTACTACATAATTCTAGGAACTTTTTTTTAAGTATAAATATGATAAGACACAAAGACCCACTTCTCCCAGCCACTCTTCAAACTGGGAAAGAGCAGAGAAAGTGTAATACAAGTGTGAATTGATTTTTTAAAGTCACAAAATAGCTAGATTGACAAGAAAATTGTGACTGATGTAATTTCCTTTAAATCTACCATAAAGTAAAAGGTATAAAATAGCTAGAACTGTGACAAATAGGAACAAAATTAATTTTGCCATCATGAACTGTGAGGGGGCAGTAAGAGAGGTAAAACATGTCCAAAGATCACCAAAAACCAATCATGAATGGTTTGCTAAACTCTACTGGGACTTTAACTGGGACTGTGTACTTTGGTCACATTAGATTATGATTCATTTTTCAGCAAGAAACACTCAAGGTGCGTCTCCCATTAAATAAAGGCTGAATACGTAAAAAAGAACCTCATGCTCGCTGTTCAGCATGGTGGAGCATTCTCTTTCTGTTTCTCTTTCAAAGGCTGAGACAAGGAGCCAAGTTTAGCTTGCCACCACAAATTGTCAGGAGGATGGTAAAGAAGGTGCCTCCTTCTCCAAAGCTCCTGAAGGCCATGTTAGACTGCATGGCCTCACAAACCATTTGAAATTCCAGGATATTTCTAATAAAACTCAGCAAAGTTTCTCTGGACTCAACATTAATCTTTGTGCAGGTTTATCTCAGTCCCCGTACCTGAGTCCTGTAGAAAACCTTTAGGGTGTGCTAAAAAGAAAGAAGCATAGGCGAGGACCCAGTACTCTGTACAATTTTAGAAGGTTGTCTAATGGTAAGACTAACCAAAATAGGGTTGCAAACTGCAAGAAAGAAAAAAAATATTATTCTGTGTTTGCAAAATATGCCAATTTTGGCTTTCTCATCTCTGTTTTTGTGTCTTGACCCTTTTAAAGATCTCATGACCCTTTGTGGGAAATTCTGTCAGAGAAGCCTGGGAGGTTTTTTTGCCACCTGAACTTTAATTTACACTCATTTTACCTAAAGGAGCTTTACAACAGTGGCTTAGCACACAATGCATCACTCTCAGGTGCAATTAAAAAGCTTCATGCACATAGTCCTTAGGCCACAGGGGGTACTGGTTAAGTCAATCAGCGAAGGTGGTAAAGATGCCACATCTACACAAACACACAGGTGCTCTTTCGCAGGGTGATAAAGGTTAGCGAGGTTGAAGTGTGTGAATTGTTATTGTATGCAAATGTCAAAGAGTTACTGTACATTTCAAAGAGCTCAACTCAAAAGGACAGTTGTGTTTTTGCATAGACTATTTGCCTACATAAACAAAAAGACACAAACACCAAAATACCAAATCATGTCAAAGTAAGAGGCAGGGAAGATGTGAGCTACTGTTTGCGTTCTGTGCCTTCGGGGCAAACTGAAGGCACAAAAAGCATTACACATCTAGGCTCTGCTCCAAGTGTGACATAAGCCATCATAACAGAAGTCAGAAGATGTGTATATTTCATTTCCTTCAAACAGCGGTGGTCCTTCCTATTTTTGCCACAATAAAAAATAATTATTCCACAACAAGAGAGTTAATTATCAAATTAAAAATCAAATAATTCACTTCTAGTTGAATCCAATTAATCATTAGGCATTCAAGATAAAATAAATTTTGCTTTAGTTTGGATCAGTAGTGGTTCATAATTGACCAATTTAGTAATGGAGTTGTGATAAACTTTACCTTTTATATTTTAGCTAGATAATACTTGTTTCCGTCAGGTTTATTTTCAAAAATAGGCTAATAAGGGCAACAAAAAAATTTTTTTCTTTCTTTATAACTCAATTAGTATCTCAAAAAGTTTGACATTGTCACATTTTACATTGTTTGAAGCTGCCCTGAGAGTAGATAATTCAGAAAACTGTTTTCAATGTCGATGGTAAAAATTAAGCCTAAACTTTAAGGATAACTTCACACAAAAACTGGTTAGCAGTCACATATATGCATGGTAACAGCTAGCATACACTTGATCTTTTTTGTCTGTTTTTTCCAACCTGATTCCATTAAGGGCATAAATAGATTCAAAACTGTACTTAATACATGTTTTCAACTAAGCTGTAGTGGCCAAGCTGAAATAACTGCCTGAGGAATAATTTGGCTGTATGTTTCTGTGTTAGCTAGCAAGGTATATTTGTTAGCATGCCAGAGGAGATTTATGTTCTGTTATTGAAACAATTGGAATATTTGTCAAAAGTGGGTTACCGTTTTACTTCTTTTGTGATGTGTATGAGAGACTAATTGGAGTACTGCTACATTTTGAAAGACTAAGGAAATGTCAGTGTTGCAGGTAAACTTGCCACCTGATAGGTTTCTTCTGTTTTTGCTTTTAATTCTAATATCAGAGAAAAATAACTAAGTAATTACAAGAAGCAGTTTTCAAATTATGATTTAATTTATTATGGGAAAGAATGTCCCAACCAACCTTTCCCTATGTAAAAATATAATTGCTGATCTTGTTAGATTTTGGATTAACTCTAATTAACCACATTTAAATCAATTTACAAGCCACATCCAGACTTGATAGTTGCCTGACCTGTAAAATCGGACAATCAGTTAAACAGATCCTGTATGACAACATGAAGTAGCGGAAAGAACCCAAAAAGCTAAACATCATGCTCCAATCTACAGAAAATCAGGAACAGACAAGCAGTAATGTCACTGACACCTAACGGTCAGGGAAAGGTTACAACGCCATTTCTAAGGCTTTGTGAGTCCAGGGAACTACAGTGAGAGCCATTATCCACAAAAGGAGACAACATGGAACAGCGGCAAACCTTTAGGGGATGCTGGCCTACCAATATTAATGCTAGAGCGCCTCGACGACTCATCCAAGTTGTCACAATAGAACCCAAAATAACAGCTAAAGCAATATTCAAAATTAATGCAGAAATACAGAAGATGTACATGAGGTGAGCCTAGAAAACAATATGAGGCGTCCAACATGTAAATGAGATGAAAGGGAAAGATAAACTGTTTGATTATTCTTTCCAGCTCTCTTGTTTGATTCCAGGGAAAACAGCATGGTGGTTTGACAATCACAACATAGAAACATAAACTGACTTCTTACAATATTGAAATCATGTACTCAAATGGACCAGAGAACTCTAAACAGGGTACAATGTTGTCTGAAAAATGAAACACAACGACCCCGACACACATAGTTATTCTCACTGAGTGAGTCACAAAGCAGCATAGATTCAAACGAAACGGGTGTGATGTTATTTCCATAGAAAAAAATTCAGTAGGAATGATGCACATGATGATGATGATGTAAAAAAAACACACTCTGGGATGATAATTGATATATCCATAAGTGTGTAGTGTTTGATGATAAGTATTGGTTTCTCTGCTGAGAGACAAAGATAGATTGTTGTATCTGTAAAGCTGGTCAGGGGGCCACACACGCAGAAGTTCTTCTCTACTTAACGAGTCAGTCGGACCCCGTTACTACAGCCATCTGTCAAGGGATCACCTATCTGTCTGTCTTTGGACTCGAGGCAGAGTTGAGAATGTAAAAGCCAACCATTGTGACTTTCACACACAGTGGAGCTAGACCTTCTTCTCAGCCCTATTTCTGCTTAAATATCTACAGAAGAAACCACACACAATGAAAGTTTCTAGATTCATATTGATATGGATGAAGTGTTTACCTGTCTACACAAAATAAGTACAACTGGACTTCAATTGGTGTTTGCACTATTTGCACATCTAGAGACTGAAAGCGTTGCTAACTCTTCTTTGCAAAACAGCCTAATCTCTCTCAGATTGTATCAGGTTTAATTAGGAACATACATTTTCATCAAAGTGTTGCCACAGATTCTCAATTAGATTAGCCCTGGACTTTAAGTGGACCATGTTGACAGATGCCTTGATCTAAATCACTCTATTGTAGGTCTGGCCCCACTCAACAAGTTTTCTTCCAGGACTGCACTGTATTTAGCTCCATCCAGCCTCCATCAACTCTGACCAGCTTCTATATCCCTGCTGCAAAAAATGCATACAAACAGCATGATGCTGCCTCCACCATGTTTCACCGTGGGGATATTGTGTTCAGCCACGGATAGTATTTTACACATATGGATCAAAATGCTAATTTTGGTCCAATGCGACTTTAGAGCACCTTCTTTCATAAGTTTGTGTCCCTTACATGGCTTATGGCAAACTAAAAACAAGGCTTTATGCAGCCATAGTTCTCTTTGTCACTCTTCCATAAGGGCCAAATTTGTGGAGTGCACAACTAAAGGCCAATACATACTCTGCAAGATTAAATAAAATGTGTTCTGTTACCTAAAGCTGAAATAAAAAGAACAAAGTTATTTTTGGCCAGAATATTTCATACTTCAAAAGAACTCGTATGCAGAACTGATGTGTCAAAAACAATCTGCAAGAACAGAATTATGTTGTTTGTCTGTTCTTAAGGACATTCCTGACCTGTCTGCTGTGTTACTTGGTCTTCATGATGCTGTTTGTTCACTAATATTCTCTAAAAAAACCCCGAGGCCTTTAAAAAAACTGCCGGATTTATACTAAGAATAAATCACACGCAGGCAGACTGTTGATTAATTAGGTGAACTTGAAGACAGCTGGTTTCACTGGGTTCTATCTAGGAGTTTTACAGTAAAAGGGACTGAATACTTTTAAATGTCACGCTCTTTCAATTTTTATGAGTAAACTTTTAAAACCATGCAGTATTTTTCTTCCACTTCCAAATTATTTGCTACATTGTTTTGGCCTATAACATTTAATCCCAGTAACGTATATTGAGGTTTGTGATTGCAATGTGACAAAAATTTGAAAAAGTTAATACTTTTGGAAGGCACTGTAAAGACATGATCCTTGCAGAAACCTACATGATTATACATGAATGAGTTTGAGGGTTCCTTCATGAAGAATGAGGATCACAATAAAAATGAAAACCAAAACAAACGGTTGGCAGTGGCTCTAACACGTGATTTCAGGTGACAGACTGTAGCCAACTAACTAACAACACCTCGTTTGTTAACTGATAATGCTGACGTTCGCTAAAGTCCATTATACATATCTCAAAAATAAAACAAGCTTATAAATGGTACTCTAGATTTATAAATATTGCATGCTGAAATAATAAAAAATTTCCTTCTTTTATTTCTCTAAAGGTTTAAAATATAGAACTCCCAGTTACATGATGTGTTTAGGAACCTGTTTTAAATGACTTGATCTTATCTGAAGTAATGGAGTGGTTTGGGATAAAAACGTGCGAGACGTTCAGGTGAAAAGCTGCTGAACCTTCTTTTTGAGACAGGTTAGATGAGGGTATGGTTATCTGATTGGCCCAATTAGTGCTTGATTAGACTTAATGAAGTGATCAAACAGATGTTTAACTCTTCTCGAATCACCAGAAAGTCTTCCTACGTCCCTACATCTTGCTGCTGCTGCAAAGAGGAAATAATGAAACCTTCAATCTGCTTCATAACTTCTTCAGTGTAAGAAACTGTCGAGTATCTCACTTAACTGCTTTTCCTGTTTGAGTTTCCTCCTTCGCTCCACACAGAGCAGACGTCCCTGCTGGATAATACTCGGATGGGAATTATCTGCAGACGGCAGCCTCAGCTTTACCCAAACTGCACTCAGGACAGGAAACTATTGATGACCCTCGAGCAGACGGTAAAAGAAGAGGAGTCTAAAAATGGCGCACAAAATCTCAAGAATGCTTGTTGGAGCCGAGTCTCTTTTTAGGTTTAATATAAACTCCTGATATTCCTCTATCAATAATGTACATACGGAGTTTGAGTATTTACATATTTGATCTGGAAGATGGAAAGTATTTTATGGCTGAGGAATGTTTCCTCTGGATTACGGCATGTTTGACATGTTCAGATTCCACACATTCCTTAGTGGTGATAAGCTCAGACACGTTCCTGTCAGCTCCCAGCATATTTTTTTGACAAATGGAATAATGCCTCATCAGGGTTCTAGTTTTAAAGATCCATAAAAAAAATTCCGGATTTTTGTTTGCTCATTTTTCTTGAAATTATTTTTTCTAAATAAAAATCTAATTTAAGGTTATGTAAAACCAGCTTTTTCCACTTTTTATTTTTATTTTTATTTTGTCTCCATTTGTGTCACAAAAAATTAGCCAGCTTTTATTTCAATTTTA
>JAHHUM010002182.1:121738-144391 GCA_036173005.1 Crenichthys baileyi | reverse complement strand
TTATACACATATTTTATATATTAAAAATTATATATATATACACATATACATATATATACACATATACACATATATACACATATATAATACACATATATATATAACACATATACACACATATATATATATATATATAATACACACATATATATATATATATAATATATATATATATATTTTATATTATATATATATATATATATATATATAACACACATGTTTTTGATGGTGCCATCTATATCTATTCGTCTGATTCGACTTTCCCACTTTTCCACAATGCAACAGGAAAAAACACTCTCCAATTATTTTTACCTCCGTCTTCTTTCCTCCTTGTTGGATGGAGTAAGGGGGAGTCAGCTTTAGCCTAAACTGACTCAGTTATGGTTGAGGTGCAAACACACCCTCCATTTCTGCTTCCTGTGCGACCCCTCCTCTTTTCCAATGGTTATAATCAGCCTGACAGAGAGAGGTACCCCCAATCCTTGTGGTTTTTGATATAACAATGCCCACCAGTAGGCTCTAGATGGACACACTTTATCACTTTATTATTTTACTTTTACTTAGTACCCTTAAAAATAGCCCATTCTAAAATGGCCAAACTCTAACAGTAGTTTAATCTTACCTCCCCAACAACTCTATACCATTCCAAACCCTTTGTGAAGTGCCTTGAGACGGCATGTGTTGTGAATTGGCGCTATATAAATAAAACTGAATTGATTTGAATATGTATATATTTATATATATACACACATACATACACACACACTACCAGTTAAAAGATTTAGATACTTTCTCACTTAATGGGTTTCTTTAATTTCATGATTATTTACATTGTAGATTCTCACCAAAGGCAACCAAACTGTGAATAAACACACATGGAATTATATAGTAAACAAAAAGTGTAAAGTAACTAAACATTTTTATATTTTAGATTCTTCAAAATAGCCACCCTTTGCTTTGATTAATAATAATAATAATAATTTAGACTTAATTGATCTCACAATGGAGAAATCGACATCTGCATTTTAACTCAACAGTTTAGGGAGCAGTGGGCTGCTACTGTGAGGCGCCCGGGGAGCTTTTTGGGGCTAAGGGTCTTGCTCAGGGACCCAACGACTGAGACAGATGGAACGGGGGTTCAAACGGGGCAACCCACCGGTTACATGACGAACTCTTACAACCTGAGCCAGAGTTGCCCCTTCTGATTTGCTCTCTTGGTATTCTTTCCATAAGCTTCATGAGGATGTCACCTGAAATGGTTTTGCAAAGAGCCTTGAAAGAACTTCCCAGAGGTTCATTGAGAGACGGCCAAATGTTATTATTTCAGTCAATATTTATGTTACTATGTATGTTTTAAACTATTTAAATTGATATAACTCTGTTACCTATATTTTGAGAACGTATTTTAGAAAAATATTAACTTAGACCAATTAGTCTCTCGCTTTTTCAGTTGCATATAACTGTCCAGAATGGAAAAACCTTGCCCATATTGGACAGATGCAGAACCTGCTGTACAAATTTTCACTGTTCCTTTTGCAGCTCAACTTTATTTAATCCCACACAGTTGGCTCTGAATAGCAGCTGGGCATAAACAAGTAAGCAGACCAGAAATTGTTAAACTTCAGTTTTAAGCTAGTGTATTTAACGTTTTGAGGGCACCCAGCAAACTTCATTTGCATTTTACATTTTGCTTTTAAAAAGGAAGCCTGATGGCTGCAGGACTGAAGGATCTTCAAAATCTCTCTGTCCTGCATTAAAGGGAGAGGATCACAATGTCACGGGATCAGGCGAGATTTACGTAGTCTCGGGCGAGATTCGGCGGTCAGACCAAAACACATCGGTCCCGACTCCCAATGAAAGTGAGGCAACATAACAACAAAGCATGGAGAGTGGTAAGGAGACAGTGGCTTCTGTGGTAAAGAAAATTAGAGAAGGGCAATACAACCTGCTGAATAAAGCAGGGAAATCGGACATTTGGACCCGCTTCAAAATTCAAAAATAAGTAATAATTAACACTGTAATGATTAACTATCACCATTGTAAAAAAAAAAAAAAACGTTTTTATAAACAGCCCAATAAACACCATAACCTCTACTTATTCAGCTACTTTTCCTCTCGCGCGCGTCACTTGACATTACTGTGGCCTTTCAGCGCCTGTCAATCTAGTCTCGCTCGGCCTCGGAGCGCTGAAGAAAAGTTAGGGGGTTCAGGGTTCTCGGGATCGGGCGGGAGGGGTCAGAAAAGCCTCGGGATCGGGCGGGACCGGGTTTGAAAACTCAGTCCCGTGCAGGTCTCTACCGTCCACCACTATGTTCCAATCCATCAAAGTGCCATGAAGCAGATGATTGCTGCTTCATTGCTCAATCTCTCCAACACCTCCCTCTGAATACATCAGGGACATACGTCTGAAGTCATGTTTGAATTTCATGAAGTCATGCTGTTATTATAATACAAGGTTCATCAGGACTTGTATTAGCTGTGGACGTGACTACATGTAATAGATGTGTATACATGTATTATAACAGATGTGTACACATGTAGTATTAAAATCGTTTGCTGAATTTCCGGCCATGAAAACGAAAAAGCATTTTGCTCTTAGTTTGCTCTTTAGTTGTGTTACAAAAGGGGCAGTCTTGAAGAAGAAAATTAAAGTTCGAAAGATCTATAAGCCATTTTATTTATTAGTCAAAAAATGCAGCTATGACCTTAAAATGAAGAAGCATTTCTGTTAATAAATTTTCATTTTCAAATTTGACATTTCATAATGAATTTTGGTCACTTTTTGCTGAGACATCTTTTGAAAATGAAATGTTAAACGGTATTTTATTTATCATTTTAATTAAATCACAAATTGAGCAGTGAAATTCACCAAACATAAAATACCCTGCAAACATTTTCTGAGATGTCTTGCTGCTTCTGAACAGCTTTTGTTTGTAATCTTTGAAGGCAACATTTGCCAATAGTTTTTCAAGGTTTCTGAAGGTTTTTTAGGTTTTTGTTTTTCAGGTTTTAGTTTTAACTAGCAGCCCTGAAAGATAAACAGTATCTGATAGGTATGTTTTTAAGAAAAAGGAAGAATTCCAGTAAAGAGTTGACACAACCAAAGAGATGCATTTTCCTTTACTTTATTCTTGTGCATAAATTGTTTCAGATAATCGATCTTTGGTGCCAACTACCTTTGATATATTTAAGGAAGTATTTGCTTGAGAATCACTGATCAGTGAGAATGCTCTGATCTGTTTTTCTTTATTAATGTCGGATATTTTGTACGTTTGTCTACACTTAACTAGTCCCGCGTAATTCAACCCATTTTAACAATTCAGGTATGAAAACGTTCAGCTTGTTCTGGAGAGTTTTGCTATATATTTAGGTAATTTCAGCTATTATGCTCTTTACAAAATTTGGCTTTTTCTGCATTTTTTTGCCTCATTGAAATGAATGGAAAATCTTAATTCTGCAAAATGTTGCAAAAGGTTTGCGTCCTTTCACAGCTAACCACTTCCACATACTTTAAGCTAGAAACTCCATTCAACTTAAACAATTCACAACCCACAAGACTGTCTTCAAGTAATTCAGTTTTTTGGTATCCGTTATAATTTTTCTAAAATCTTAATTTAAGTTTTACAATTTAATCCAATGACAGAACCAACGTCTCCAACGGATAGAGTGATATCTCCTGGGGATCCGAACAACATGTTCTTGCTCTCTCAACTTTCACTCTTTCTACACAAATTATGTATCAAACGTAGGATTGTCTTTCTGGATTCAGAAAATGTCACTCATTGATGTGGGATTCACAGATTTCTGGCAAATTGCCCCAAAGCAACTCAAAGTCAAAATGCCTTAAATTGACCAGATATAGGAATTTGACAAAAACCAAAGCAGGAAACCCTTAAACGGACATGTTTTCAAATCGTTGCCTCTCCTAAACCGTTTGATGTAGAGAAATAAGGCTAGTACCAATTCATCTTCAGACTTTTGTGGGACTCACAATTCAAGAATGTTTTTTACCGTTTTGTCAGCCTCAGATTAAAAACATTCAAAATGGTTGACTTTTTTTACACAGCCACACCTCCTGGACAGATTATTGTAGACACATGGAAATCTCCATGATTGTTCAGCGTGGCCTGCTGATACCTATGGTAGCTCTGAAAGTTTCTGAGTTAGAGAACTTTGTTAGAGATTGTGTTCAGGCAGTTTTGACTTTTGCTCAATTTTGAACTTGTGTTTGTTCCTTTAATAATACACTGCTCAAAAAAAATAAAGGGAACACTCAAATAACACACCATAGATCAGAATGAAAGAAATATTCTAATTGAATACTTTGTTCTGTACAAAGTTGAATGTGCTGACAACAAAATCACACAAAAATCATCAATGGAAATCGATTTTTTAACCAATGGAGGCCTGGATTTGGAGTCACACACAATTAAAGTGGAATTAAAGTGGAAAAAAGGCTGACCCAACTTTGATGTAATGTCCTTAAAACAAGTCAAAATGAGGCTCAGTATTGTATTGGCCTCCACGTGCCTGTATGACCTCCCTACAACGCCTGGGCATGTTCCTGATGAAACGGTGGATGGTCTCCTGAGGGATCTCCTCCCAGACCTGGATTAAAGCATCCGCCAACTCCTGGACAGTCTGTGGTGCAACGTGACGTTGGTGGATGGAGCGAGACATGATGTCCCAGATGTGCTCAATCGGATTCAGGTCTGGGGAACGGGCGGGCCAGTCCATAGCTTCAATGTCTTCATCTTGCAGGAACTGCTGACACACTCCAGCCACATGAGGTCTAGCATTGTCCTGCATTAGGAGGAACCCAGGGCCAACCGCACCAGCATATGGTCTCACAAGGGGTCTGAGGATCTCATCTCGGTACCTAATGGCAGTCAGGCTACCTCTGGCGAACACATGGAGGGCCGTGCAGCGCTCCAAAGAAATGCCACCCCACACCATTACTGACCCACTGCCAAACCGGTCATGCTGAAGGCTGTTGCAGGCAGCAGATCGCTCTCCACGGTGTCTCCAGACTCTGTCACGTCCGTCACATGTGCTCAGTGTGAACCTGCTTTCATCTGTGAAGAGCTCAGGGCGTCAGTGGCGAATTTGCCTATCCTGGTGTTCTCTGGCAAATGCCCAGTGTCCTGCACGGTGTTGGGCTGTGAGCACAACCCCCATTAGTGGACGTCGGGGCCTCGTAAAATCCTCATGGAGTCGGTTTCTAAACGTTTGTGCAGACACATGCAGATTTGTGGCCTGCTGGAGGTCATTTTGCAGGGCTCTGGCAGTGCTCCTCCTGTTCCTCCTTGCACAAAAGCGGAGGTAGTGGTCCTGCTGCTGGATTGTCGCCCTCCTACAGCCTCCTCCACGTCTCCTGGTGTACTGGCCTGTCTCCTGGTAGCGCCTCCAGACTCTGGACACTACGCTGACAGACACAGCAAACCTTGCCACAGCTCGCATTGATGTGCCATCCTGGATGAGCTGCACTACCTGAGCCACTTGTGTGGGTTGTAGAGTCCGTCTCATGCTACCACGAGTGTGAAAGCACCACCAACATTCAAAAGTGACCAAAACATCAGCCAGAAAGCATAGGTACTGAGAAGTGGTCTGTGGTCCCCACCTGCAGAACCACTCCTTTATTGAGTGTGTCTTGCTAATCACCAAAGACACAGAAGTTTGATCCACTTGGATTTATATTGTTTTGTTTAACTGTTCCCTTTATTTTTTTCAGCAGTGCATATTGTCAACAAAAAAGACTGACAGCATTGTTTCCCCAGTTCGTTCTGAACAAAAACCTTCCAAGAATGGTTTTCAATTTATGGGGAGTAGTTCGGGAGCTTGTTGCATCATGTTAAAAGAGCAGTGGAGGGGGAGACAGAGAGTGAGGTGCTGCAGAAGGACACTACACACTGTATTTGTGTGTCAGTGAGACTGTATCTTCCTTTCCCTCCCTTCTTTCTGCCTTTCTTTCGTAGGAGAAATGGTGAATAAAGTGGTAGTGTTTTGTTTTTTTTAACATGTTCTGTCTGGCAGAGTAGCACTCAGAATTGTTTTCTGAGTGCCAGGAAGAAGCACAACAAATTTACTTTCACAAGGGAAGCATTATGGCTAAAGCTATAATGCTCAGCTTGATATATATAAAAAAACTTTATTAGAAACTGCTCTGGGATAATTTCAACTGCATGGGACACGGATATTGAAAAGAAAGGGAAAAAAATTTAAAAAATATCAAGAAAGAGAGAGGTTGAGCACAATGGAAAAAGGGAGCGAATGAGGGAAGAACAGAGAAGAGAAAGAAGGATGACAAGAATACAAGATACAAGAAGACTCCTTCTACACCTGCAGAAACATATATAACAGCAACGTTACCGTAAAGTGCACGGCACTAATGAATACAAGATGTATCTGGTGGTAACTGTAGTGCGATATAGAATATCTGTGAACACCTGCAGGTGTAAGTGTGAGCGCGCTTATGTATGTAAAGTTTCTTCATAAAAATATGCAATAGCGAGTGTGAGAACCCACAGACCTGCCCCCCTGGACCCGAGACAGACAACTAGGAGATCTGAGCCACAGACATCCAAAAGCCCACAGGCCATCTACGCCAGAACAGATCCAGAGACCCGAGGCCCTGGGGCCCATCACCTCCGTATGTGGCGGGGAGGAAACAGGCCCCACATTTGATGGAGGGCCTAGGCTGATCCAAGAGAAGCAGCACAAGACCCAATCTGACACAATAAACAGGTGCACAAAGACACAATCACACATTCCCACCCTCATGCCTACACATAAAAACACTCACACCCTCACACGCAACTTAAAGACACACAACAATGGATGCTGTACACTCATTCACACTCCCAGGTCGAGGTACTGATACCCCAGAGGGGCAACTAGTCCCCGGACCCAGGAGGTGGTCCCCCTTCATATAGGGGTGGAGACAGGCAGACGCACCAGTCCAGACTGGTGCCGGCATCACTCGAACCCAAGCAACCCCGGCCCAGACACCGACCCCTTGCTCCGACCCCAGCCCCCAACGACCCCTGTTCCAATCCGGAGAGGGGGCCATGAACAAAACAGGGGGCCTTGCTGGTCCAAACGAGCCCGCCAACCAAAGCCGCCCCAGGACACAACAGTCCCAACCCCCAATGAATTCCGATCTCACCCCACTGAGCCCCCCACCACCCATGAACCCCAACATGAATCTCCCTACAGGGCCCCAAGCCAGGACACAGATTTCGAACACATGCCCCTGAACCCAAACGCCATGAATCCCCTCCCCACACCATCACACCTCCACAGATGAGCTCCACCCCCGAAATGCAGATGATAATATATCCACACAGCACCAGCTCCACACACGGCCCCGTTCCAAGCACCCCCATCAGCGACGGCAAGGGTCCCGCGCAATGCCACCCCAGTACCAGCCCACAAGCGCAACAGAACAGACACCACCGTACTCACAACAGACCCTGCACCAAGATGGGACAAACTCACCTGCCAAGAGATCCCCGGCCGGCGGCACACACCCAGGGATGGTGGCCCCCACCATTCCCCCGCATCCACACAAACACACCACATCACTGCCACTGCAACGAAAGCCCAGGGAGAAACGCCAACTAGCTTAGTTCCACCTCCACCGCTCAGCCAATCTAAATGTCGGTGACTACACATCTAAAAAGAGGACAATACCTCCATGCCACCCTCCAGCCCGCCCCATCAACCCTCCCCGGATACGGCAGCCAGCAGAGAAGCACACCGCCAATCTCGCCCAACCATTTGGCCAACGCCAGCAGCCCCAGCTTGCCCATCCATGAAAGAGAAACATGCGCCAGCTGGGTAGCCAGGCCGCCCCAGGCCAAGCACAACCCGTCAGCCACCCCAGTGCAGGTCCACCGCTCCGATCACCTGACCACGACCGTGTCATAAAAGTGTTATAAGTGAGAGTGTTTAAGTTGCACATTAAAATTGGGGCCCAGACTGCCATGAGAGCCTGGGCCCCAAAGCCTGATCCCCAGCCCCTACACCCAGTCCCCTGTTCGGAGAAGCCACCAACGAATAGGAGCCAGCCGGAAGCGTAAGGGACGACCAAGAGTGTGGCCCCACTCCAAAAAAAAAAAAAAAGAGCAGCCCAGCGCAACAAGAATATGCCACACAAAGGAGGGAACACGACCAACAACCCACGGGGCAGAGCCAACGGAGCACCCAGGCCCCCCATCCCGGCACAGGATTGCAGCCATAGCCATAGTGAAGCAACAAAGTAGGCCCACCAAAATGCAAACCCCCAGCCAGCATAGGCACGCGCACCCCTCCATAGACAAACGAATCAAAACTGCCAGCGTCAGCCAGGCAGTCAAGCATACCCCGTGACACACCATCCCGCCCAAGGAAAAGACGCCGGCCCAGCAAGCCTAAGGGCGTCACAGAAAGGCCACAGCCTGCACCACAAAGATGCTGCATCATCCCCGAGATGAAGAAACAAAAACACCAAGGCCAGACGAGCAAAAGCAATAGAGACAATCCAAACGGCAGCTCCACCCAACCCTACACCACAGCGACACCACACATCCTTCCTTACGTCTGTAGGGACACGCTGAGAACCACCAACTTCAAGCACACACCACCCGCCAGGAACCACCCAGCAGACAAGCAAACCCCACCCCAGTACAAGGCTGAGAAGCCAGATGCAACTGCTAAGCCCAGTTACACCTACCCTGCTGCACCCACACGACAGCCAGAGCTGCACTAGACAGGACTACCACCTCATGCAGCAGAGGACAGACCGGAGCAAAGAGGACCTAAAGCAGCCAGCCTGCCCACCCAAACCTTGCAGAACCCTCCGACCCCTCCTCCATACAAAATCGGAACCGAGAACAGTCAAGAACCGGAACCAAGGCAAGGAACTAGAATCTGAACCAGAAGCGCCCAGATCCAAACGATGGCCATCTCCAAACAAGGCCAACCACCCACCCCCATCCCAGAGGAAAACCCACAGTACACCCACCACAACATTCAAACAACTCCAAGAACTCATAAGACATTAGACACCCAGGTTGACTTCGCCTCACCCCCTCACACAGACCCTCTGCCCAGCCAAGAGAATGCACTCCTTTAAAGAGAGAGCACCTGATATGAGATGGTCCACCAACGAACTGAAGGCTCCCGGGGCCAGGGCTGGGCTTCAGGGCATGCACGGACTTAGAACCCTGGCGACATACCCGCCAGAACCCAAGCTCACCAAGCCCACCCCAGACCTACCCAGGAGCAGCACTGCCACCAGGCCAGTAACCTATGTCCGCTGGCACAGGCCCCCCAAAAGCACCACATGCAGCCACCAGATGTCGCCACTGAGAGCCACCAAAACCCCACCCCTGTGGGAGCCATAGTCCCGACGTCAGACCCCCCCCCCTGTAACCCCAACCCAAGGACAACCCCTGTATCAGCAACAACGACCCGCAGGACGAAGTCAAAGGTCCCCCACCCCCACTAGGTGATGGAACGGATCAAAGGAGCCAAGAGAAATTGATCAGATGTGGAAACAGAGGCAGTTTCCTGACTTGTGTAATCCAACAAAAGGTCTCTATACTGGTTAACACTAATTTGTATTTTTATTTTTTCAATTCATGAGGATAATTTTGTTAGCGATACATAAGGCAGTGAAAACCATGTCAGTGGAATTTGTCTCCATGGTTAAATCATCCAAGTTGCCCAACATGCAAACTGAGGGGGAAGGTGAAATATTACATTTCAGACACTTTGATAAGTCTTCACATATCCGGCATCAGAACCTCTGAACAGATGTACATAACCAAAACCCATCCTGAACATCCATTGGCCTGTAAGGAACGCTAATACATTATAGCTCCATAAGAGTAATAATTTAATCTATAGTATAGATTTAATTTTTAATAGATTTCATTTGTTGATATTCTAAAAATGTACTCTTGTCCATCCCATATTGTATAATTAATCTTTTAAATGGAATTAACTGAATTCCTTCAGCATGGGATTAGTGAAGACCTTTTTAGATAATACCACCCTTGCTGTCAGAGAGGAGCTGATAATGCATTGAAAGCTTACATGTCATTTTTTCTATTTGACCTAATAAATATTAAGTCTGAATAATGCATAATGGCTGTTTTACGTCTTGCCAGGGTTAATCTAGAGGACTATGTTTAAACCATTTTGCGATGTATTGTAGCCTTAGGTAAGACTAATGGTTAAAGTTAGGCAGATCTAGTCCACCTTTCTCATTGGTTTTCTGTAGCGTTTTTAAGCTAGTACGTGGGGGTTTATCTTTCCAAAGATACAGGTAAAGATTTCCATCTAGCAAGATTATCTTCCACTTTTTTTAAAGTGGGATGTGGTTTAATTTAGTTAAATCTGCTAATCTAGGAGAAACATTCATATCCAAATATGTAATATCCCCTGCCTGCAGTTGTGTATTAAGGGAATTGTGGAAAGAACAATTAATTGGAAGAACTGTAGATTTTAACCAATTTAGAGAATAATCTGAAACTCTTGAGAAAGAATTTATTAACCCAATACCTAAGAGAGAGAGGTTTGTGAATGCTAGAGAAAACGTAATACATCCTCCACATAAAGACTGATTTTATGGTCAGTATTCATGCATTTTATGCCTTTGCTGTCGCTAGTGGTTCAATAAAGATAGCAAATAATGAGGGAGAAATTGGGCATCCCTGCCTGGTGCCCCTTTGAAGACAGAAACTGAAAGATGTTTGGTTATTTGTCCTGATACATGATGTCTAAACTGTCTAATACTTTTAACCAGTTTATGAAAGAGTTACCAAAACAGAATTTACTCAAGGTTGCAAATAAGAATTTCCATTTAACACTATCAAATGCTTTTTCTGCATCTTTTTACTGTAGGAATAGTTTTAAATTAAGTAATCAGCGTGAATTTGTGGATGAACGCCTTCCTTTTATAAAACCAGTTTGGTCCATATGTATTATAAGAGGTGTTACCTTTTTTAGTTGTTTTGTAAGGGCTTTACAGATTATTTTTAAGATCAACTTTAATAAGGGATATGGGACAGTAGCTGGTAGGAAATACGGAGCCATTGCCTGGTTTTAATAGGAGAGTAATGTTGGCAGAATTTATATTTGACGGAAGTCTGCCATTTTCCTCAGTTTCCTGAGGAACAACATTTTGTGGAATGTTGGAGAAGAAATATTCCAGAATTCTTTGTAGAACTCCATCATTCTGGGCCTGGAGCCTTTTTTATCGGGCATGCTTTTGAGGGCTTCCTGGATTTGGGCTGATGTCAGCGGTACATCCAGGGCCACTGCTTGACTATCTGATAATTTAGGAAGTATTACTTTATTTAAGCTACCTGATTGATTGCCAAGTTTTCCATTCAAAGTCATTGTACTAAGATTAGTTTTTTTATCAATACTTTTATTTAATTCTAGTTTTGCTTTATGTAGTTTGCCCAGCATTTCCTCTTTCTAGGAAGCTTCTAACAATTTCATGTTTTTTTTCTAATTCCTGAATACAAGGTCAGATTCATGCACCATATGAATCAGCAGGCCTTGCTGAACAATCATGGCTTTTCAAGTTTCTACAAAATCTGTCCGGGAGGTGACCCTGTGAAAAAGTGGATCATTCTGACCATTTTAAACCTGAGTGAAGGTGAATTTTTCACTCTCAAACAAACCTACCTCACAAGGAAACGATAAAAGGTATCTAAAACATTTTTGGACCGTAGGTATCAGCAGGGATCGGTTAACAATCCTGGAGATTTTCATGTGTCTACATAAATCCATGTAGGAGATAGGAGTGTAGAAAAGTCGATAATTTTGAAATTTTTCAATTTCAAGCAATTTCAGGAAGGACTCCGATTTTTTTCTGAAATTGCTATAGTTTTCCCGTTCAGGATGTGTTGACTTTGCGTTGCTTTGGGGCGTGTTGCCGGTAAAATGTTAGTCCCACGTCAATGAGGGTGACCATTTTCTTAATCGCGAAAGAGAATCCTATGTTTTGATGTATAATTTGCATAGATAGAGTGAAAATTGAGCGAGTGAAGAGAGTTTGTTCATTCTTTTTCAGGTTATTCAAAAACCTAGAGTGTACAATCTAGCAACTGACGAATTCGGTCATTGGATTACATTATAAAACTGAAAATCTGAATACCGGATGAATTGTAATAAAGTTTGAATCAAAATTGTAGAAAATCTGTAAAAGATATAAAAAAGTTGAATCATACAATAATAGCAGAGGGTTGCGAAAGCATTTTAAAAGTTGAATGGTGTTTCTAGCTGACAGTATGCAGAAGTAGTCAAATGGCAAAAACAATGAAGTTTTAGCGGTGTTTTTGTCACTTTCCATACATTTAATTGATTTCATTTAGAGCAAAAAATTCATAAAAAGCTGAATATTTTTTAAAGTATAAAGAGTATTAATACCAAAAATCGTAGCCGGAATGTCCTAAATGAGCAGAATATTGCAGAAGTTAAATGGCAGAAATAGCACAAAGTGTGCAGAAGTTGTAGCGAATCAAAAAGTGTACGGAAGCAACCAGAATAAGAATAAGAATAATAAAGAATAAAGAGAAACAGTGTGAATGCCTTCAGCATTCACACAGTTAAAGGCATTTAAATCAGTGCAATAAAACCTACTCAGGGAAGAATATTCAATTCAATTCAAAAATACTTTATTAATCCCAAAGGGAAATTAAATGTTGTTATAGCTCATTATGTAGGTTTCTTTAAAGAGCCATTGTAGATGCTGATGGCTGTGGGGAGGAAGGATCTCCTGTAGCGCTCTGTCTTACAGCACATCTGAAGAAGCCTCTGACTGAAGACACGCTGTTGTTGAAGGACAGTCTCATAAAGAGGATGCTCAGGGTTCGCCATAATGTTCTACACTGTATGGAGGATCGTTCTTTGTACAAAGATCTCCAGAGGTTCCAGAGCAGCCCCCAGAACAGAGCCAGCCTTGTTTATCAGCTTGTTGAGCTTTTCAAAGTCGCTGGCTCTGATGCTGCTTCCCCAGCAGATGGCAGAACAGATCACACTCTCCACAACATACTTATAGAAGATATGCAGCATCTTGCTGCAAACGCTCAAGGACCTAAGCTTCCTCAAGAAGTACAGTCTGCTCTGTCCCTTCTTGTAGATGGCTTCACAGTTGCATCTTCACTCCTGTCTGTTGTCCAGGTTAACACCAAGGTATTTATACTCCTCCACCACCTCCACCTCTTCTCCCCTGATGGAAATTGTTTTTAACTTATTCCAGTTTCTCTTAAAATCTACAATCATCTCCTTTGTTTTAGTCACGTTCAAAATGAGATGATTCTTTCCACACCATGCCACAAACCGGTCCACCACCTTCTTGTACTCATCTTCTTGTCCATCTCTGATCCACCCCACGACTGCAGAATCATCCAAGTATTTCTGCAATTGACAGGAGTCTGTCTTGTACTGGAAGTCTAAGGTGTACAGAGTGAAGAGGAATGGTAAAATGGTGAAGTACAGGGGTTGGACAATGAAACTGAAACACCTGGTGTTAGACTACAATAATTTATTAGTATGGTGTAGGGCCTCCTTTTGCGGCCAATACAGCGTCAATTCATCTTGGGAATGACATATACAAGTCCTGCACAGTGGTCAGAGGGATTTTAAGCCATTCTTCTTGCAGGATAGTGGCCAGGTCACTACGTGATACTGGTGGAGGAAAAATTTTTCCCCCTGACTCGCTCCCCAAAACCCCCAAAGTGGCTCAATAATATTTAGATCTGGTGACTGTGGGGCCCCATGGGAGATGTTCAACTTCACTTTCATGTTTATCAAAAACCCAATCTTTCACCAGTCTTGCTGTTGTATTGGTGCATTGTCATCCTGATACACGGCACCGCCTTCAGGATACAATGTTTGAACCATTGGATGCACATGGTCCTCAGAATGGTTTTCCGTAGTCCTTGGCAGTGATCGCCCATCTAGCACAATTTGGGGGCCCAAGGGGGAATGCCATGATATGGCAGCCCAAAACCATCACTGATCCCCCCCATGCTTCACTCTGGGCATGCAACAGTCTGGGGGGCCCCTTCTTTGGGGGCTTCTCCCCCCGGGAACTCTCCTGGATGTGGGGGGGGAAAAAAAAAAGGGGTGGACTCATCAGAGAACAATACATGTTTCACATTGTCCCCCCCCAAGATTTGCGCTCCTTTCACCATTGAAACCGACGTTTTGGCTTGGGCTGAGTGACCAAAGGGTTTTGGGCTATAGCAGCCCGGACTGTATATTGACCCTTGGAGCACCCGAACATCCCTTTCAGACAGCTTCCTCTTGTGCCCCAAAAATCCTGTTGGATGTGGTTCGTCCTTTTTGGTGGTATGCTGACATTACCTGGATACCGTGGCTCTTGATACATAAAAAGACTTGCTGTCTTGGTCACAGATGCGCCAGCAAGACGTGCACCAAACAATTTGTCCTCTTTTAACTCTGGTATGTCACCCATAATGTTTGTGCATTTTCAATATTTTGAGCAAAACTGTGCTTTTACCCTGCTAATTGAACCTTCACACTCTGCTTTACTGGTGCAATGTGCAATCAATGAAGACTGGCTACCAGGCTGGTCCAATTTTACCATAAAACCTCCCACACTAAAAGACAGGTGTTTCGTTTTCTTTGTCCAAACCCCCTGTACTTCCTCTGTGGTGCTCCTGTGCTGCTGACTACCTGGTTAGACACACCAAACCCTTCAGTCTCCAAAAGTGGTCTGTTTTTTCAGGTAGTCTTTGAACCCGGGTGTTGGGCCTCCATCTGAGTCTTCTGGGGTTTCTGACAAAGCAAATCAGGGTTTAAATTTTGTTAAAATTACTGGAGAAATCAAGAACATGATCCTCACAGTGCTGCTGGCTTTGTCCAGATGACAGTGGGTTTTTTCGAAGCAGGTGTATGATGGAATCTTCAACTCCAAATCACAGCGAAAGCAAACTAAAGGGGGGGGTCCTGATACTTTATTGTTTGCATACTCAGGTGGGCCAACAGGGTCTCTCTAGGACGTTCATGATGTGGGATGTCAGGGCAACAGGTCTATAGTCATTGAGGACGATGTGGTGAATTTTCTTTGGTACCGGAACAAGACATAAGGTTTTCCACACCACTGGAACCTTCTTCTGGGCCAGGCTAAGATTGAACAGGTGCTGAAGAATCCCACAGAGCTGCTCTGCACAGCCCTTCAGGACTCTAGGGCTGACACGGTCTGGACCTGCAGCCTTGTTCTGGTTCAGTCTCTCCAGTTGCATCTTCACCTGACTTCTTGAGACACACAGGTGGAAGGGGGAGGCAAAGGGAGCATCAGCATCTTCTGATTTGGTTGAAGGCAAACCTGTAGAAGCATAATGGCCCATGGCTAACGTGGAAGAAAAGACATTTGAGGTGTTAATCGAAAGCTGTGGGTCCAGTGGGTCAAAGGAGGGTGGGATGTCTGTTTAGCTGTGAGCAGAAGAGAAGGATGCTGAGCTTGTTTCTGAACTGAACCTATTGAAGAATGTGTTCAGTTCATTGGCTCTGTCCAGACCTCCATCGGTCTGATAATTCTCTGCTTGAAGCCTGTGATCTTCTTCATCCCTGACCACAACATCTCTGATATTGTTTTGCTGCAGCTTGCTCTCCAGCTTCTTCTTGTACACCTTCCTTGCTGTCTCTTATCTTGACTTTAAATTGCTTCTGTATACTCCTCAACAATTCTCTGTCTCCCTCTCTGAAGGCTCATTTTTTCTTGTTAAGCAGGTCCTTCAGGTCACTGGTGATCCAGGGTTTGTTATTGGGGAAGCATCTCACGGTTCTGGTGAGGATGGTGTTATCCACACAGAAGTTTATAAAGTTGATGACACACTCAGTCATGGCATTGATGCCCTCTCCATGTGGCTGGCACAGTGCGTCCCAGTCTGTAGCCTCAAAGCAACCTCACAGGGCTTCTTCGGCTTCCTGTGACCATTTTCTCACAGTCCTCTTTATTACAGGTTGCCTCTGAACAAGGGGCTTATATTTCAAGCAGAGAAAAACAAGATTGTGATCTGATTTGCCTAGAGGAGGTCTTGCTGTAGAGATGTATGAGTCCTTGACATTTACTTAAAACAAATCCAACACTTTGTTTTCTCTGGTAGAGCAGCTGACAAACTCTTGAAACGTTGGAAGTGTAGCAGAGAGTGAGGCATGGTTAAAATCACCAGATATTGCCACAACAACACATTGGGGTGTTGTGTCTGTAGCTTAGCAACAATGAGCTGATGGCATCACACGCAGTCCGACAACAGCAGAAGGTGGAATGTATACTGTTCTCAAAAATAACACGGGTGAACTCTCTGGGTAAATAATATGAACAAAAAACCCCCCGCTAACAGTTCAATATCTGGACTGCAGAGATGACACTTCACAGTAACATGTCCTGGATTACATCATCTGTTGTTCACAAGTACTGCCAGTCCACCTCCTTTACATTTGCCGCTCCTCTTTAAATCTCTGTCTGCTCGTATGGTTAGAAAGCCAGGCAGAGAGACGCTGGAGTCGGGGATATGATCCTGCAGCCATGTCTCAGTAAAACACATAATACTGCATTCCCGGTACTCTGGTTGGGTCCTTTGTAGGGCTTGGAGTTCATCCAACTTGTCTCCCAACGATCTCGCATTGCCCATCATGATCGACGGAAGAGATGGTTTGAACTTCCTCCTTCTCTCTCTTCTCTTTGCTCCTGTTCTGCATCCACGGCGTCTCCTTTTCAATTCATCAGGGATTTGGGGTTGTAGTTGAAGTATTATTTGAGCTTTTGAGATATTAATCAGCTGCTCCCGGATGTAAGAAACAACCCCGTTGCCATGGCAGTGCATCAGAACAAATGTCCAAAAGTAGAAAAGTATAAGGAAAAATCCTCCCATCTGGACAGCATCCGACACCGGAGAGGACAGTCTTCCAAAAAAAAAAAAAAAAAAATCAACTGTATCCACCACAAGAGTCTAAGTTCCCAAAAAAAGAATCAATCAGAATCAAAAGTAACAGAGCTACCCCAACCTGCTGCCACCTTGAGCGGCGCAATTCTAGAATATCAGATCAAAATATGTCAGTCTTGCACTTGGAATTACTGGATTACTGTCTAAGTGATTTCACCAAGTAAGCCAGAAAGTGACTTACCATAAAAGACACAAATAGTTTATTAGTCTGGAAAATATGCTGTGCATTGATTATACTTTCGAGGAGAGATCAAAAGAAAGAATTTAAACAAACAGGACTTATGTCGCTGGGTAACCCTGGATGAAAAGGATATCAGCTTGTTCCGATCAAATTGCTTTTGTGTACGTTTACTATTATGTCTGATATTCTGACAAAAAGAGAAAGTTATACAACTCCACTGACTTTTGAAAGCAGCACGACTCAAGCAGGCAGTCTAACAAAGACATCAGGGCCCCCCAAAAAACAACTGAGCTTGATAAGCAAGAATAAGAGATGGTCTTCAGTTTAATTTAGAAGACTTTACAGACAATGTTGTTAATCCCGTCACTAAAAGGAAAAGTAATTTAACTGCTTTGTGGTTTTTTCTTTATCTGAGTGGCTGTCTTTTAGGTTGTGTCCAACTTAACCCTTTATCGCCATTTGTATCATTTTTGCTACATAAGTTTCTGGGACCTCTTTTTTTTCAACATGATCAGTATTTATCCTAACAACCAATTGTATATAATTTGGGACATGTATTCTGCTGCCCCCTACTGGATTATCATTACACTACAGGCAATGGAACAGCTTTTTTCCCCCTTTTCAAAATGTCTGCTCCCATGAGATTGGTCACACGTTTTTTTCAGGAAAGTTTTGCCAGAGGTTAAGGTAAGAATAACATATACATTGTTATTCACTTTTTTAGATTAATACTTTATGTTTTCAGACAATGCACCATTACCTAAAAATGTATTCTTTATATCACAGTTAAATCGTGTTAAAATGTGTGTATCATATTTGGTACTGGGGGCAGGTACCAAGGGTGCTTCATCACTGAACAGTCATGTGACATTTTTGTAAAGTGATGTATTCATTTTCCCACAATTAAGCCACACACTATTTTGTTTTTAAATCAATATTATCATTAAAAATGCTATTTCACAATAAAACTAGGGTTTCTTTCACCATAACAATTTTTTATAAATCCATAATCTTTATGGTGTATTGACCAGTAATCTGTGTATTTTTAGATGAAAAAAGAGTAGAGGAAGAAAAAAAGGGAAAAAGAAAGTACTTTGAAAATGTTATCAACATGATAATGGATGGGAATTCAAGTGATATAGAGCAGCTAGGGAAGATGATGAGGATGAGTTTGAGGATTTTCCCCCAGGCTATGCATGATGAGAAAATTCAGAGAACAGTGATGAGGAAAACTGTCGGGATCAAAGTATAGCGCAGACAAAACATGGAAGTTGAGGTTCCCCCCAAAAAACATTCTGGACACAGTTAGAAATAAACAGTGAAGGCCCAAGGTGAAAAGGAAGGAAAAAAAATGGAAAAAAACAATATCAAGCTCCATCTGTCGATTTCATTGCCATGTTGAGGAAGGGACAAAAAGGGTGTGACATGACACCATACATGTACTTCAAGCAGTTTGTCACTGATGAAATGCTCCTGGGGATTGCAGAACAAAATAACTTTAGTTTAAAAAAAAGGGGGAAGTCCATAAACAAACTGCAAAGGAGAAAGAGCAGTTTCTGCTTTTTAAATGGGGGCTTGTACAGATGCCCTCTGTGAGAGCCTATTGGGAGATGGAAAAAAAGCTTCCTCTGTTTGTGATGTGATGTCTAGAGATCGGGGTTTCTGAAATTGGTAACCCTCATTCACTTTTAGGACAACCTCAGTGCATCTGATGATGCAAAAAAAAAACAAACTGTGGGAAATCAGGCCATGGGTTACAGAAAAAATAAGAAAACTTTCTGTCCATTCCTCCTGAAGAATCCCTGCAGTTGATGAAATTATGGTACCATTCAAGGGGAAAGTCTCATCTACGTGTCTACATGCCCGCAAACCTCACAAAAGGGGGTTTAAATGTGGGGGGCCGTGTGGACAAAGTGGCTTTCTTTATGATTTTGATGTTTGTCAAGGTGCAGAAAATCCCAACCAGGAAAATCTGATGTTGTGTTACAGGAGACATTGTGCTGAAAATACATCAACACTCCCGCTGGAGGAGTCACCAAAGGTCTTTGCAGACAACTACTTTTCATCAGTTTCCCTGGTCCAACACCTAAAGGAGAGAGGAACCATTACACTGGAACAATCCGCACGAACAGGATGAAAGACTGCATCATGAAGGATGAAAAAACTGAAGAAAGAGTGGAAGAGGGTCAAGGACTTCAGGGAAAAGGGAACCAGGGGCAACAACATAATTGTGAGATGGTATGACAACAAAGCAGTGAACCTCATTTCCTCATTTATTGGATTTAACCTGTGGGGAAATGTTAAACATTTGGGGTCGCAAACCCAAAACTCATATAATGGTTCCCAGACCAGCCATTGTTGAAAAATATAACGATTCATGGGGGTTTTTGATCTCCTTGATATGCTTGCTGCACTTTACAAGTTCAGCTTCAGATCTTGAAGATGGTACTGTACATATGGTGGCACACTATTACAGTAGCAGTAATCAAGTTGGGAACCCCTACAGAAGAGGATCAGCTGAAGCAACAAACCCAAAAAAAAAACCCATGGCTCTACAAAATTTCAGGCTTCGGTTGGCACTTCTCTCACAAGTGCAGGAAAGGTCAAAATCGAGAGTGGTAGACCACTATCCTCTCCAGAAGCGACTCCAACACAAACCCCCTAAAAGACCCAAGTTTTGTGTGGGGTCCCGATGTGAAAATGATGGCATTGATCTTTCCCAACATAGGAAACCAGACAGAGATGCAAGCACTGCACTGGCAATCACTTTACACATGTCTACTGTAAAAAGTGCAAGGTACATCTTTGCCTGAACAAGGACTGTTTTGGTGCCTACCATGATGTGAAATAAATAGCTGTAAAAACTGTAGGTGAAAACAAAACTCAGAGAAAAACTCCCTGAAGTGTTCTGTACTTTCTAAATGTTATGGACAATATTTGTTTTTTTATATAAAACTCACATTGTTGTGAGCCAAAAGTTGCAAGAAAAGCCTGCCGTTTCAAATATGATACAAAAATAATATCATAAACACAAAGATATGGCAATTTTTTTTTTCAGATTTTGTTTCAAGGCTTAATAAACATCAAAGTTCCAAAAAATTAGAATTTTCTGAATATTTTTTGATGGGTCAGGCTTTAAAGGGTTAATCGTGGTCATTATACAACTCATATTGAAAGTACTCCTGGATCAGTGCTTCTTTGTTCTCTTTGTGTCTCTGCTCTGTTCTCTCTAACCCCCAGTCGGTCGTGGCAGATGGCCGCTCACACTGAGCCTGGTTCTGCTGGAGGTTTCTTCCTGTTAAAAGGGAGTTTTTCCTCTCCACTGTCGCTACATGCATGCTCAGTATGAGGGATTTGTGCAAAACCCGCCAGTGACTGTCCACTGTCTCTACATGCTCATCCAGAGGAGTGAATGCTGCAAGTCACTGACTGGATGCAATCTGCTGGGTTTTCCCTTAGATAGAAAAACTTTTTATCCAAATTTGAATAAATAACAGAAAATGACTGCACTGTTCAATGATTAAGATTAATTGGAATGTATGTACCTGACTTTTGTGAAGTGCCTTGAGACGACGTGTTGTGAATTGGCGCTATATAAATAAACTGAATTGAATTGAATATTGCTTTAAATATTGATTGGTTAATAAATTTCCCAGCCACATTGGGCTGTATTTATTTAAACCAAAAACACCCACCTGTACACAGTTCTTTCACGAACAAAATATGGCGTTTGTTTAAAAAGCAGCTCTTTTAAGGACTGCTCACAACAACAGTGTGATGTAGTGGTCAAAAAACCAGTGAGCTCCCATTGTCTTTAGATATTTTTGTGCTGTTTAATGATGGATTGGTCAGTTTTCAATCTGTTCAGATTATTAGTCACAGTAACAGGAATTTTTCTCAAAATATGGGCCTTGGTTGTTTCTTGGAAGTATATTCGCCAAGCTAATCTACTGTTTTCACATTGAGGAGCTAAACTGTAGCACAAGCCTAGTTTTAGAGTCGGGCTGGTAAGAAAGGCACTTCTACTGGATAATGTGGGAAGGCAGCTGTAAGGTTATTTTTTAAATCCTCCTGTTTTTAAAAGAGGCAGAGTCTGAGTCCTGGTTTTACCATTGCATTATAGGGTTACAGATGAATATGGTGGTTAGGAACCTAATTTTAAACATTGTGAATTATTTTGTGTATCAAGATAAAGTCCGAATATAACAAGAATTTTTAGATTATGTAACCAAGCACTAGATGAGATTCCTTGATACTGAATAAAAATAAGCTGTCATGGAGTTTCGGTTTACGCTATCTGGCATTTTAAATGATTTACTATTTTGTAGATCTTATCAATTTTTAACCTAAAGTGTAAGCTTAAACCATTTTTAGACCAGACAGGCACATGTGCCTGACACATCACATGTGCTTGCATCAGAATATGTTCTTCTGAACTCAGGGAGGAGGCTCAGGGTTCCTCTGTGTAAATATAACTGCCTTAAACACTCAATTGTACCACTCTCCATCAGCCTGGTAAATTGATGATTGCCATCCATTAAGTGTATGAAAAGGATGTAATGTATGATTATTTGGCATGTTTTCTTTGAATATATACCATTACAAGTGATGATGTCTTTCTATTGCACATTAATTTTATGCACCATTGTGCTTTTTTTAAACAAAATTGTTTATGTTTTTTGTGCTAGTTTTTATTCATTTATTGTTACTGTTTTTGTTTGAAATACTGTCTGTCCTTGTACTGCAGCATTTTCCCCCCTTTTAAGACAAATTTCTCCCACGGAAACCAAGTAAATTATCCTACCTTAACTTTGCTCGGACTAAAACTAGACAAAAATAGTTCAAAATGACGGCTACAAATCAACGTAACATTGACTGATGTCTAAGGCTCTGTTTACACTACAACGATCCATTGAAAACTGGATTCCCCCCCGTATCTGTTACACATCTACACAACAAAGTTTTACCGACAATCTCTGCTCACACGGCAACAGCAGACGTGAAGATGGTGTAATTCCACTAGCAGACCAATAGTAGGCAGTGTGTTCTTTGAAACGCAACAACATGTACAGACACTTCCTGCTTATAAAACATTGAAGATGTTGTTAGATTCAAAACAGTCACCAGCACAAGTAAGTACTCTACATTTCGCCAATGTTTATATCTTCGTCTTCAATAGGTTTCAAACTGGTCTGGAGTCATTATGTTGGGTGCGTGTGCATTAATTTCTACTGATTTCAGTCATAATGCGCATGAGCCAGGCGTTTCCTGTCTACACAACAACAGAGACCAGGATGTTTTCAAACCATTACTCTCTGGAAGCTGTTCTCACATTGTACCATTTTCTGAGAAAATGCTTGCCGTTGCCATGTAAGCAAACAGTAAAAACGCAACTTAACTTTTCAGTTTTCGTCAGAAAACATTGCTGTGTAAACAGGGCCTAAATGAGGTCTACAGTTTGCTGCAAAGTTAAGCTCCTGATAAAAACCTAAATGACTG
>JAHHUM010002182.1:0-121225 GCA_036173005.1 Crenichthys baileyi | reverse complement strand
GATTTGTGCAAACACACATACATGGACAAACAGCATGCTTACCCATTTATTCCTTTCTCCACAAATTTCACAGTGCACTGTATAGTTCAAAGTATGCACCACTGAAAGTGTTTCTTTTAGGTTAGTTTACCCTCAATGGAGTTCAACTTTTATCACAAATGAAAACTTTTTGATCTACATACTCATCTGTCTGTCATTTTCTTCAAGTAAAACATCAAAGAATGTGTGTTCTATGCTAACTTGTAACAGAGTGCTAACTGAGGCTCAATAGACAACACAAACCATAGATGATGACAGCAAAGACAAAAAGGCAACAACGAGATAAGAATTTATTTCAGGTCTGTCTAGCAAGCTGCTTTGACACTGATTTAAGGAGCAACAATACTGATTAAATTTCAAATGCGTATTTATTACAAAATGTTAAGACATTTAATGCTAATAGTATACACTAGTCTCACAACAAATGCCTTTCGACGGCTTTGTGCAGTCATGTAGGTTGCAGTAAAATGTCAGACTAAAATCCCTAAATTATACTGTTTTTAAGCCAAAAAATTGGTTTTAGACCATGTTTTTTTATTATTCTTTAGACTAAAAATTGTTGTGCCTTTCCTCAACCTAATCAAGTTGGGTGTTTTTTTGCCCTAAAGCTAACCAAATAGTAGAAAAAAAGAGAAAGAAATGTACATAAAACACAAACCTGGTGTGAGTTAGCTTACAAAATAATCAGTGAACTGTCCAAAGCCACTAAGAGAAAATAAAATGTTTATATTTTTTACTCAAATAACTTGTCATTTTTACAAAAAGTTTAAATTAAAAGAGTATATAAAATAGTTAATTAATGACTTAGAGCATTTTCTGTTCTCTAAATGTCTTCAAAGTACGCTAACAAACAATAAAAGGAGCAGTCTTCAGAGTCATAAATGGTTTTGCATAACATTAAGTTAAATATTTCCCAGAGATTGGTCATCTTTCCATTTGGCAGACATATTTCAAGCGACTAACCAACCCACCAAACACACCACCAACCAATCCAATAAATTAGACAACTCTGATCTTAGCTCAAGATATCTATAGAGCACACTTGTCTGGAGAATCAACCATCAATCAAACCATCCTTCCAACCAAACCACCAATCAACCCAGCCATCCATCAAACCAATCAACCAGCAAACCGTAAATTAAATTACTCACTCCAGATCTTAACTCATGATGTCTATAAAGCACAACTGTCCACAGAAACAATTTCTTTTTTGTCAGCCCCTCCACCACTGAGAGCAAGACCAATTTTTTTATAGAACTGTAGAGCTGCAAAAGGCTGCAAAACCACCAGTATCAAGCTTAGTGAGAAGTGGCCAAAGTAACAACTGCTTGATCTATTTTAACCCAGGAAAAAGTTCTCAGATTTCTTGTTCTTATCTGTCACACAGATCACAATCAACCAATCAAGCAAACCATCAACCATCCAGTCAAACTGTGTATCCAACCAACCCCCAAAACTATCTAATATGTAGAAAGCACATCTATTCACAATCAATTTCTTCCACTTCACCCTCCCCACCACTTTGGACTTGACCAAATATCTACAAATCTGTAGATCTGCAAAGTGCTGCAATAAGCTACAAGAAAATCAGCAACAAGCTTATGAGAAAGTGATAACTTTTTGTGAGTGTGTGGTATTGGGTTGTGGTTATATCTTTTCTGTATGGAAGAGTTAATGTAATGGAACAAGGAACAGTAACAGCTGAGGGTGATTGTGGTGTGATCAATCTATCTGTCCTTAATTACAGTAGTGTGCTGAAGCCTGGAGGGAGGAGACCAAAGGGGGTGTCACAAATGTGGACACCAGGCACAAACCACAGTTATCACCACAGACTGACCACCCAGAAAAGGAAAAAAATTATACAATCACTATGAAAGGCTTTGGGGTCAGGTACTCATTACATTTGGTTACATGCAAATCAAATTGTAACATCTAAACAACATTCTATCTTTCTCCAAACAAAATCCAACTGCCGTTAAAGACCGTTCTCTTTATTGGCACAGAATGGTCAAACACCAAAAATAAACATGCAAGGTTAAGTGGTATAAATTACATAGATTTTAGCTAACGCCATCTTCCAGGTAATTTCTTCAAATATGTATCTCAACAGCTACCTGTTTTGGGGTGTAACCTAAGAACTGTGAAAACATTACGAAAAAGAGCTGTAAGCTTTTGGCAACTCTTAAGACATTGACTTTACACTAACCTCTGACATTTATCTGTAAGGGTGACTCACAGCAAACACTTACGTGCAAACACATACACGTACACACATGTGGATAGACGCATAGACTCCTGGTCTTTTAAAGGCCTAGTGGTCTAATGCAAGCTGTCAGCTCTGCCACATTGTTTTGACTTGTTAGGGATGGTGCTGCAGGGTGGAGACGTGCTCTCTGTGTGTGTGTTGTCTTTCATGTGAGTCTGTACTTTTTATCATACATGTCTCGGTAATTGTTTATAAAGCTGACCTGACATGGAGAAACATGAAAGATGTGCATGGATGCATGTGTCTGTAACATATGTGGGCTTTTTAATGTCAGTCGTCAGAGGTTTATATAGCCATTGCAAAATTATTTATACCCCATTAATCGTTTTTACATTTTGTCTTATTGCATCTACAAACTTTCCTATATTTAATAAAGATTTTATGTGGTGGAGTAACACAAAGTAAAACACCATTGTGGAAAAAGTAAGGAAAATATTTATTACAAATGTAAATCTTTAAAGTGCCCCATGTTTTTATGTTACACCCCACAGAGACATTCTTTTTAGAACTCCCTTAAGCTGCAATTACAGCTGCAAGTCTTCTTGTATTTCTCTTACATCTTTGTACATCTACAGATTTAAATGTTTGTCTCATCTTTGTAAAATGGTTAAGTAGTTGACTGCTTCGTTGAAACAGTCTCAGTTTAATTGGGTGATTCTAACACAGACACGCTTGGATCATATCCATTTTAATGTAGATATGGCTGTACGTATGGAGTCATTGTACAGCAAGAAGGCTAACTTTTGCCCCTAGTCTCAAGTTGTTTGCAGCCTGTAACAGGTATTCCTCCAGGTTTGTTATGTGTTTACTCTCTCCATCTTCTTATTTACACTGTCCAGTTTCCTGTCCCTCCTGAAGAAAAGCACCCCCACATACTGTTGCTGCCGCCACCATGTTTCAGCATCAAAACGATCACCTGTTAACAGATTCTTCCACCTAAGCTGTGGATGTCTGCAGCTCCTCAAGAGTAATTATGCACCACTTGGCTGCCTCTCAGATTAATGCTGTCCTTGCCCAATCTGTCAGTTTAAGTGGAAGGTCATGTCTTGGTAGGTTAGCAGTTGTGCCATACTCTTTGGATTTTCAGATGATGTATTAAACAGACCTCCGCGAGATGTTAAAGGTTGGAATATTGTTTTATAGCCTAGCTCTGCTTTAAAATAAAATACAACTTTATTACTTTATTTACAGACACAAAACTATACAGATGGTAACAGTGCATTTTATTTCGCGGTGTCAGAGTACAAGTGGGAAAATATAAATGATTGACAGTTTCATTTGACTTTTATTTTTAATTTTGCAAACCATGTATTTTTCTCTTTTCACTTCAGAATTATGGACTACTGTGTGTTGGCCTATCACACAAAATCCCAATATAAAACATTGAAGTTAACGTTTGTAGTGTAAGACAATAAAAAAATAAAAAATAAATAAAACTTGGCTATGGAGGCTATTGCAAGGCAATGTTCATTATGGGCACGTGAAAAGATCATTTTTCTCTTGCTAACCCTTTGTATCAAGTGAAAGCTGATTTTTCGCAGATTCAGTATCAAACAATTCACAGTAGGCTCATAAAAAAAACAGATACACCTACACACATACAAAAATTTAGATAGATGCCTTAACGGGATAATACATGTGATTGTCCATCAGCGTTTTAACACACATTAAATTGGTTTGGTTTTCACAATGCGAAAGAAAAATATATACACCTTGCAAGAGTCTGTTAGACTCTAGTATGTTCATGTGATACTATTTATTAAGAATGAAAGTAAATGTTAAACAACTCAGATGTACATATATGGTTGCACAGTTGAAGAATCACGTAGCCTCAGGGCAATCAGATCACCTTAAATTTAAATAGTGTCTCATATTTGTCTTTAAATATTATTTACAAAATTGTTGCATCAATTGGAATAGTGGCAAAATAGAATGCCCATGGCCAGCACTCAGAGATTAAAAGGTGCATATGTGTGCCAGTGGGAATGGTGAGTACATGGAACAGACAGTGAGAAAATACGTGTGAATTTTCAATTTAAGGTGGGAAAATCCTTACATGGAAAATGTTCACTGAGACACCCTCCCATGCCTGAACTGCTCGCTTCCATTTGCCCGTAAGCACAACCACCGAATGCTTTATCGAAAGTGTCAAAGGTAGAAAACTGTGGTTGTACTGGGCAGCCCCAGGTCTGAATATATTTGGCAGTGTTAAGATGAAGAAAAACTTCACCGACTAAAAGCGTGCTTGTTAAGCAAAACCTTTCTGGGATAAGTAATGCTTTAAATGATGCTGTGAAATTGAGGTCATGGGAGGAAAGGAACACCTGGGTGCTAAAAAAAAAACATTACAGACAGAAATGTTGATTTCCTTTCCCTTCAGAGCAGTAAATTCTTTTTCTTTTTCTGACACTTTGGTGCTCTGTCTCTTGCTCTCTATTCGGCACTCTTATCATAACTGTAGCACCCTCTGCTATCGCAGGAGCCATCTCCAACAGACACAATGTTCAAAGCAAAGCAGTGGTGGTTATGTCCAAGTGTTAAGTATTTCCGCATAGAAACATATCTTCTTTCCAGTCCATTGAGAAGGTTTTCATGTCTAGCACCCTATATTGCTGCAGGCATTGAGCATTTTGAAGTACGTGTGAGACTAAGAAAGGAGCCCTTTCTTTATTTAGAAAATCACATTTCTTTTTGTCATGCCTATGAAGGACAATGGAAGGAGAGATTATCCAACTGTAACATTTTCTGGCATAGTATTTGTATATTCATATTCAAGTAGATCCCCAAACAATCTGTGTTTTTTTGTAATTTTAAGAACTGAACTATAACAAACTCAACAAAATACTCTGAAGCAATTTATAACTTAGGAATATACAGGAGTCAGTCTCTCTTAGGCCGTGGTTCTCAACTGGAAAGGAATGGTCAGCCATTTTCTCAAACAGATGAGCTCAAGTATCTCGTTGTATTGTTCACTAGTGACGTTAGGGTACAGCAGTAGGTGGTTAGACAGATTGGGCTTTGAGTTGTTAGGCAGGGGTGGCTTTAGTCTGTTATAGTTTAGAAAGATCAGGGCCAAAAAGTAAAGCTCTTCATTTACCGATCAGTCTGTGTACCAATCCTCACCTATGGTCAAAATATATGGATCAAGAGATCCCTGATACAAGCAGCTGATATGAACTTCCTCTGTTGGGGGCTTGGGCTGTGCCTTATAAAGGAGGGTGAGGAGCTCGGTCATCCTGTTGAGACTCGGGGCATACCCACTGTTAAGGTGACTCAGGGTTCTGATCAGAATTTATCTAGGGCACATACCAAAGGATGGAGAACCCATGGGTGCAACCCATGGAAGGCCCAGAATACACTGGAGGGGTTTCCTTTCTGGCCTGGGAATGGTATTGGCATCTTCAGGACAAGGACTTCCTCTTAATCTGGCACCCTGCAAACCAGATCTTGGATTAACAGAAGATGGATGGATGGATGGATGGATGGATGGATGGATGGATATATTGGCTTTCACCTAATGAGACTTGGAGAAGTCTCTGAAGAAAAGTCTTTCATCCACACCCTAAATGTCTATGAACAAAGTATTTAATAAATACTTCAACCAGTAGCCAAAAGAAGTAAAAAGTGCCAAAAGAGGAAACAGGCAGAAAAATGGATAAAAACTATTATTGTCAGGCTTCCATCATTAAATATGCAGTTGATCAAAATGGTGTTTATACATTTCTGTGCTGCTACTGCTGCCATCTGACCCAGACATGAGGGCTAATTTTATTTTTCCCTACTAAAGACAAAAGCCAGAATCTAATTGGTTTTAGCTGTTTCTTTTTTTGTCCCAAGTGCCAATGCGAATGGACATTAAAATGTGGGGCTGCAACAGGCTGCTATTTTTAAACAAATTTGTTCACTATTTGCAGTGCCAAAGAGCAAACAGGCATAGTTAGTGCCTAGCTGTGAACGCTGTGAAACACCTAGCAGCTAAAGTGCCAAAGAAATATTTAACTCAGCAGTTCACAGCCCAAAATAAATGTTCATGTTTCTTTATAAGCGGTTGGATGTGAGAATTAGCAACAGTTTCCTAACACTTCAGCCACAGGAAGTGTAGCATTCAGACAAATTAGCGGTTAAATGTAAAATCCTCACTTTTGAAGGTTTCCACGTGAACCCCAGATGATATAGAAAGTACATTTAGCTCCTTAGATTCTCAGTCAATTAAACAGGCTTGCTCTAAAGCTGTTTACTGTCACACATGCACTGGCAATACTTTGACTTTCTTAATCATCAATAATAGATAAATCCATCTACTACGCATCATTTACATCATAAACACATCTGCCTCAGGTCTCTCCTTACAGTATAGTGACCTTATCAGTTACAGCATGCTATATCAGTGTGGTATTTATCATCTAAATGCTACTTAGGAGTTATTTATGTAATATTTGCATCTATGACAAGTTTTAGTGTGGAATAATCTAAATGTTATTCTAAAGGATTTTATCAGCATTGCTCTCCATGGAGGCATTTAGTGACAAATACTCCAGCCTAAGTGTTATTTGAAAGATTTTCATTAGCATTTGTTTTAATGGGGAGTTTTATTGCGTCTAAATGCTGTTTTTAATTGTTTTAACTGCCATGGTTTCAGCGGGGCATTCAGGAGTCAAATAAAGAGCTAGAAATTGCCACTTAATGTGTGTGATTTGTAAAAATGTTTGTTTTTCTGATCTGTTCTTAAAATGCACATGCTCTGCCAAGATTGCACCACTCCTGTTTGGGTAGTTATACAGGTTATTCACGGTCTGCGTGTAATCCTATGAGTTTGCTACAGATTAACTATAGATAAGTACACTTATTACAAGGATTAACACAGATGATATGAAATATTAAATTTTACCCCACTGAGGTATTAGCTGGACAGCCTGTAATGCTCTTTCAGCTGATTTCCTTGAGCTTGAAGCTTGTCTGAGCCAGGAATATGGATGCACACAAAGCAGGTGTTTCCACAGGAGTAGTTTGTGACTTAATTAAGTTGATTAAGTTAAGTGGTTAATTAAACAATCAATTATCCTATCATCCTCCTCCAGCACACCATCATGGTCATCTCACTGCATTCGGACTCTGTCCAAATCCTTGGCTTGGCTTCCAGAAATTTAAATGAGAGCACCTGTACCTAGGATGGCTAGATGGATTAATGGATGGGTAATAATGTTAACTAAAAGTAGGGAAAATACATAAGTCTGTATGGGCTGTATAGATTAACATTTTCCTTGAGATATTTATTTGGACAGCGTAACATTTAAGCAATGCAAATTTATTCATATGGTACCAATAATACATAAGATAGAGCTATGGACCATAAAAACTAAATGCCGGTAGTTCCTATGTTTAGTTCTGGTACTGGAGACATTAAGTGAGCAGGCCTCTGATAACCCGAGGCAATAAAATAAAGGAACAGTATGTACATGTATGTGCATGTTCAGTCATTTTTTTATCTAAAGAAAAAGAAAAAAAGAAAGGCAGGTTGTGGTAGTGCAAATATGCTTATTTTGTTTCACAGCAACTACTCTGACTGTGAGGTGTTCATTGTATTCATCAGAGAGACAGCCTGGGGAAAGGAACTGCCTAAGTGGTGGCTGGATTTAGCAAAAAACTCTCTGTAGCGCTGACCTGAAGGTAAAAGTCTAAACAGTTTTTGTCTAGGATGTCTGAGGTCTGCAAATATGTTAGCTGCCCTGTACAAGTCCTGGATGGAGGAAAGGTAAGCCCAGATGGTCTCCTCTGAAGAATCTAATTGTTCATTGCAGTCTGGACCTGTCCTGTTTTGTGGCAGGGCCAAACCACATAGTAGTGGATGTGCAGCTCCTGTGGAAGGTTGTACTTCTTGAGTTGCCGCATGAAGTACAGTCTCTGCTGGGCCTTCATCTGAACTGCGTATATGTGTTAGGACCAGCTCAGGTACGGAGAAAGGGTGGTCCCTAGGAACCGGAAGTAATCCAAGACCATTTAGTGCCTTGTAGACCAGTTACAAGATTTAAAAGATTTTGTTTTACACACAGGGACCAATTGTAGTGATTTAAAAACTGGGGTGATATGATAATCATTCCTGATGTTGGTCAGGATTCTGGCAGGAACATTTCTGATGAGCTGCAGCATCCTGATTGATTTTTTTTTTTCTTTTTTACAGAGACAGTAAATAACATCATTAACCAACTGAAAATAAAAAAAAACATGCACACATTTTTCTTGATTCTGTTCTGATAGGAAACATTTTATACTGGCTACGTTAATAATATAGTTGTGGGATGTTGTTAAAATTTAGGTCTAAGTCGACGATGACACCTTATTATTTTGTCTTTTACCCTCTTTAAGTCAACCTTGCATTTTTAGGATTTTAATGACAGCTTATCCATTGCCGTTCTTAAAAACGTTTTTTCTTGTTAAAGATCTGCACTTTGTTCTTACAGTCCATCCAAAGATCTAAAAAACTGCCTAAACTTTGTTTGGCATGACGATAGTAAAATCAAACACCTCCTGCTGATATCCAAAGCATGAGTCATGATTCTTCTATCTGTTTGTGTAACCGTTGAAACAGACTGACTGAATTCCTAACACTGACTGGTCTGAAGCTATGAATAGAAATCAATAATTTTCTTTCTTTATTTAAGTCATTCTCAGCCCAATCTTTTACTCCTTTCACCTCCAACACACTCTCACACACTTCCAGTTACATCTCCCTCCTTCCTTCTCATTCCTCTCTGAATCAGCTCTGTGGATATTGTAGGCATGCAGACAGCTAATGTCAGACCACCAATTACAGTCACTTTCTATCCTCTCCAGCTCATGTGTTCTCTGTCTTATACATCCACAACCTCTCACTAATGCAGATGCACACAGCTTCCGGTGTCAGGCACTTAGGTGTATCAGGAACGCCAATAACCAGTGTTACAATATAAGAATTACTGTTGAACCTTTTGTTTTGCACATCACTACACATCCATCCTCTTTTTTTTTTCTTCTGGCAACGTCTTTAGATTCCTCCTCTTTCTCCCTTACAAAGTACCTCTCTTTACAGGCTCTCCCTTTCTCTCTTTTTTTAATACAATTATTGAAACCATCAGCAACAGTGGTAGCATTTACTGTGGCTGATGCTCCCAGACACTGACACACAAACACGCACACATACACACAGTCACTATCTGGGCAGACTGCCCACTGCATGCTAAGCTAATGAGATTGGCATAGTGCCACAATACCAATATCGGCAGCAACCTTAGTTCCATTTTCTCTGGAACGCGCACACGCCCACACACACACACACCCACACCCACATAAAGAGGCACACACATAAAGATTCATGTTCTAATACACTCACTCAAACAGACACAGTGACACAAACGATCATTCAAGAGAAGTTCAGTCATGTGCTTGAAAGTTTTGCTGAAAAATGCTGAAAAGTTAAATACCAAACAAAGTTAGTGTGAGGGGAACATTATGAACTGGCTGGGGAAGACAAAGGGAGAACTGGGTTTTTTTCAAGTCAAACAATTTTCAGGAAATAGTCTTTTTCCTTGTTCTGCAGTTAAAACTAGGCATGGTTATTGGTATCATTGTAGAATGTGATATGTTTTGAAACCACTAAAGTGAGACTAAAGAAGCCCCACCCATCACAATGATTGGGGTAACACAATCCATGAGCAGTATGTATGCTAGATGATAGCAGGATGGTTATCAAAGCCGATAGACTAATTCATCAGCATATATCAAACTGAACGCAACAGAAAAAGCTGCAATATTTTGTAGAACGAGCATTTTACTACTATTATTTCTCCACTAAATTGAATTTATTTAGTTTAGAAGACAGGATTATAACTGTAATAAACATTATGTCACATTATTTTATCAGCATTTGAAACCAATTGGCTTTTACATTTTGATTAAAAGCAGTTAGAAAATATACATTTTAGCAATAGTTTTACAAAAACTAATAATGAAATTCCTATTTTATATTTTTTCAAATCAAGGTTTCACGGATCGCATACTTGGTTTTTGCAAACCGTTTGTATCTTGTCTGCCGCTCTGCGCATTTTCACAGTTTCTGTAGAAGAGGACTCAGCAACTGGAATTAGTAACAAAATATGCATCCAGCATTTGGAGGACAGCTGGAATGGAAAAAGAGATCCCAGAGTACTTTAAAAGAAAACCAGAATGCATTACTCTTTCTCACCGATGATTGTTAGAAATGTAACAAAATTACCTACTGCAGTAATATCCCAAACTTTGTTTGACGGCTCCGTGTTTCTGGATTTCAAAACAGCATGTCAGATAGAATATTCGACATAGTTTCATTATTGAAACCTCCCGTGCACAAAGTGGGTAGAAATCACTTTGAATTGGCTTCACTGTGCATCACACCCCTGGCATTAAATTTTAAAAATGCGGTGCACCAAAAACCATGAAAGTTTAATCCTAAATGATTTGCTTTAAAATGGATACAAAGTGCATTCTGACTGAGTACACATTAAAAAACTTTTAATACTGTGTCCTTCAAGACTTGTATAGATAAATCCATATTTAGAGTAATGTTATAATAACAACAAAAGCGTTTTATAATAAAGTGTTTCCAATACCCAGTTTTAACAAAATCTTCTGTGTGGGCCAAACCACTGAACTGAAATTTTCTTAACTGCAGTAAGTTGAAGAGAGCGACTCATAAGGTTTGACTCACTGTCTATCTGTACATCACAGAACAATAGTAGACAGGCCAACATGTGGTTTGTGGACATACAACTCTTTTACTGGTCAGAGCTGAATGTGCTTTGTTAATATCTCCATTTGTACGTGAATCTGAAAGATTTTAAAAATTTCTTTGGACAGCTTTTTTGTTTTTTCCATCTCTTTTTCAGCCGGTCCAACAGTGCCTCCAGCTAGGTTATTTCTTCAAGTCATTCATCGTTTAGAAGAGAAGTGAATGTTTCACGACCATCCTAACAAAGCATAAAATGAAGAATGAAAAAAAAAGCAGATGCATGTTATTAAGGGTTGGCATCGACAATGAGACAAATGTCACAAATTTAGCAGTTTGCAGCTGAATCTTTCCTAAAACACTGTCTCTGTGCTCCTCATTATTATATGTTGACTATAGATAGATGGATACTCAAATTTACTTTAGAATATGTCCTCAGTTTCTAATCAGAAAGTGTTCTTAGTATTCTTGAGGCAATATTTCACTACTTGGCATTATCAAGTAATAGTCTGTGAACGTTTTCACAAAATTTCACGTTTCAAACTCTGTAATATAAAAACAAAATAATCAACCTTTGTACCATTCTGGCTGCATAATGTCACAGGTATTAGGATTGTTATATAGCAGCAAAGAGGTTCAGGCTTCCAATTCCAACCAGGGCCTTTCTATACTGATTTAAAATGTTCTCCCTCTGGATGTTTGCGTGACATCTCTTCGGCATTTATTTCAGTTTATTTTGATGATTATGCCTTATAGCCTAATCTTCAATCTTCTAAGTGAGCTTTGCTTCAAAACCCTCTGAAAACTGGAATTATCAATGTTGCTTGTGCCCCTTTTTCTACCAAACTTTTTCCTTCAACTCCACTTTCCGTTAGGATGTTTGGATACCGCACTCTGTGAACAGCCATCTTTTTAAAACTTTTGTCGCTTACCTTCCTTATGGAAGATATGAATGACTGCCTGCTGCTGGATCCCATTATTGGTAAGATCACTACATAAAATCTGTGAAATAAAAACCTTTATATCTAAACATTTATTTAGATCGTATATTCAAATATTATGGGCAAGTGAGTTTTGGGTTTTCATTAACTGTAAGCCATAATCATCAAATGTTTGAAATATTACTATTCCAAATTAATCTACATAAGATCACATAAATGAGATGCACCTGTAAACATAGATAGAGCTCTTAAGCTGAATGTGATCTAAAGTGGCCACAAAAAGCATTGTTTAAACAAATAAAAATGTTTATCAATATTCTCATACTTTGTTTTAGATAATCAGTCCTTAGAAATCTATACATCATACATTTTGAAATGAAAACTGCTGTAAGTTAGACCTTTATAGCAGTACATAGCAGTACAGAATGAAAAGCTGCTTTTAGAGTGTCATGTTATTTCATGAATTTTTAAATATTTAGACAATATAACTCATCTACTGCATTTTCAAAATACATGTTTTGTACTTAAACTGTTAAAAATCTAGAAATCTGAGGGTAAAAAAGTGTGGAATTGCATTTCCAAAATAAATTGTCCTATGGGGTTTTTGTGTGTGTGCATTGTAAGCCTGTGATAGACCGATGACCTGTCCAAGCTGTACCCTACCTTTTGTCTGTTGAAAACTAGATTTGAAAACAAGCTATTTAGAAAATGGATAGGTGGACGTATCACTTGGTTTCAGAGAAAAAAAAAAAAAGATAAACTGTTGGGGCTGTGCAAATTCGTACTAAAACATCCTCTTTTTTTTCTCAAACTCGTAACCCACAGTACTGTAATTACAATTACCGAAAAGCGAGCATTACTCCTATTGGACTTATTCAAGGGACTTATTCTTTCTGTTTGGATTAAACAGTTATGACAGTGAAAACAACAAACGTTACAAATTTTAAAAAAAGATCAAAAGAGAGAACACGGTTAGTGAATTTGTATATTTGTAATGGGCACTTTATCAGATTAAGTAACAAGAAATAAATAATAAATTACTAAATGATTAAGTCCCTTTCTTTATTTATTTGATTTTAATGGTGAACTGTATTAATTCAATAGAATTAGAAATGAACTAGACCTGTTCATCTTAGAAAAAACTTACATTGATTGAGAGCTGGTGCTATATAAAACCTGAAATGAATTCAAATTTTAGACTACAAGGACATTTTTAAAAATAAAATATGAATCACAAATTTTCCACTACAGCTATCACTCTATTATTGACCTACTCTTAATTTGAAAGCCATAGGAAGACGTGATGCAAGAAGAAAATAACTCTCTGATATAACCCTATTACAAGTTTTACATTGTAGCATGAATAATTTTATCACCTAGCTCTTGTCATATAGCACATGTGCAGCACTACTATAAAGTTATCAATGACCCAACTCTATCATTACTTAGACTCATGCTACAAAATGTCAGCACTGATGAAGATTCACCCTATCTGCATGCTGGAAGTTTATATTTATATATATATATATATATATATATATATATATATATATATATACACATTCACCGGCCACTTTATTAGTTACACCTTGCTAGTACCGTGTTGGACCTCCTTTTGCCTTCAGAACCTTAATTCTTCGTGGCATAGATTCAACAAGGTACTGGAAACATTCCTCAGAGAGTTTGGTCCATATTGACATCATCATAGCATCACACAGATGCTGCAGATTTGTCGGCTGCACATCCATGATGTGAATCTCCTGTTCCACCACATCCCAAAGGTGCTCTATTGGATTGAGATCTGGTGACTGTGGAGGCCATTTGAGTACAGTGAACTCATTGTCATGTTCAAGAAACCAGTCTGAGATGATTCGTGCTTTATGACATGGCGCATTATCCTGCTGGAAGTAACCATCAGAAGATGGGTACATTGTGGTCATAAAGGGATGGACATGGTCAGCAACAATACTCAGGAAGGCTGCAGCATTGACACGATGCTCAATAGGTACTAAGGGGCCCAAAGTGTGCCAAGAAAATATCCCCCACACCATTACACCACCACCAACAGCCTGAACCGTTGGTACAAGGCAGGATGGATCCATGCTTTCATGTTGTTGACGCCAAATTCTGACCCTACCATCCGAATGTCGCAGCAGAAATATTCCAATCTTCCATTGTCCAATTTTGGTGAGCCTGTGCGAATTGTAGCCTCAGTTTCCTGTTCTTAGCTGACAGGATTGGCACCCGGTGTGGTCTTCTGCTGCTGTAGCCCATCCTCCTCAAGGTTTGACGTGTTGTGCGTTCAGAGATGCTCTTCTGCATACCTTGGTTGTAACGATCAGCTCAAACCAGTCTGGCCATTCTCCTCTGACCTCTGGCATCAACAAGGCATTTGCGCCCACAGAACTGCCGCTCACTAGATATTTTCTCTTTTTCGGACCATTCTCTGTAAACCCTAGAGATTCAAGTGCGTGGAAATCCCAGTAGATCAGCAGTTTCTAAAAAACTTAGACCAGCCTGTCTGGCACCAACAACCATATGCCACGTTCAAAGTCATTTAAATCACCTTTCTTCCCTATTCTGATGCTCGGTTTGAACTGCAGCAGATCGTCTTGACCATGTCTACATGCCTAAATGCATTGAGTCGCTGCCATGTGATTGGCTGATTAGCTGATTAATAAGCAGTTGGACAGGTGTACCTAATAAAGTGGCCGGTGAGTATATAATTTTATAATATATATATATATATATATATATATATATATATATGCAGTATATATTGATATATACTGCATATATATTTAACATCAGAATAGGTGTATCAAAGTATATAAACTGTGCTTTGAAGAATATACATGCATTATTGAGATATAAGTCCTTGTATAGATCTTGACATCGAACCAATCTAAGTTTAAATGCCTAAAAATGCCTAAAAAGTGGGGATATACCAATGTAAAATCAAGACACTCTGTGCATCTTCCAACAAACAATGGCTGAATTAGGTGCCTTGTATGTAATTTAGCTGGAGCTCACTGATCAGTTTTCAGCTTTACTGTGCTTACTTCATGGAGACCAACACCTTCTGTCTCCTCATCAGAGTCACAAGGGAACTCAGCAACAGGACAATTACAGATAACTGCAAAACAGGCATACAAATTTCATTGGAAGCACTACATTGTCATGCGACAAGCCCACTGGTCAAAATAAAATAAGGGTGGAGCTTGCCTATGTGTTAACTATACATTGGCCAATTAAACACTATTTTCAACCTTAGCTTGTTTGAGGATGTGTGAAACATGCAGATAACAAGAACTATCCAACATTATAAGCATTTTTAAGGAATTGAGGTAAATGTCTAGAATGTTATAAAAAAATAGAAAAAGTTATGGAAATGTTACATTAATATTGTATAGGAACCCAGTGTGCATGTTTGGAGTCTCTTACATTGGCAATCTGCGTTCATAATCACAGACAGGGGAATGTGAAAAAAACATAAATTATTGTATGAAGACTGTTGCGAATAAATCATTTAAAGAGGAAGGAAGTTGCGTGTTTTTCCATGGGAGATTCAGCTGTTGGTGGAGCATATCCATTTCTCTCAGCACAGACATTCTCCAAGAGTCCTTTTGATGTTTTAATTTTCCAATAACCAATATAGTAAATTTCAGCAGAAAGTTCTGTGAAAAAAAATATCTGCCCCTTGTGGATTTCTTCTGTGGCACTTGAATCAAAATTCCTGACGGCTGTGTTGACGGCTAATTGCCTCAGTATATGGGGCGCCAGGCTTTACTGTCACGATATCCATTGCCAGTGCTTTTGTGTTTTTTGGGCTACTTAAATGTTTCAGAGTATCAAACACATTTTAAGGATAACCTAAGTAAATAAAAAAGACAGTTTTAAATGATTCCATTTTATGCCTAGTCCAAGAAAGAGACTGGGCATAAACTGAATCTGTGAGAATGTTCCAAGCCCAAAACCACTGCTGACCAAAACGAACACAAATGCCCGTCTCACATTTGTAAAAACACCTTACTGGTCCCTGATACTTTTTGGAAAGTTATCTGTGAACTGGTAAGACAAAAGTGGTAATTTTAAAAGGTGTGCATCCAGTTACATCTGGCATAAAACTAATGTAGCATTTAGAAATAAGAACATCATACTGTCAGTCAAACATGTTGTTGGTAGAATGATGGTCTTGGGCAGCTTTGCTGCTTCAGGACTTGGACGTCTTGCTGTATCTGATGAAAACATGAATTCTGCTCTTTTGTAGAAAATTCTTAAGAAGAATGTTCAACTATCAGTTCATTCACACTTGCAGTATGCAATACGACTATAATGAGGACCACACCAATGGCTCCAAAAATACAAAAGAAGGTTTTGAAGTGGCTTACTCAAAGTCTGCACTTATATCTGATTTAGATCCTGTGCCATAACTTTAAACTGGCTGTTCATACTGTAAACCCTACAATGAATTAAAGCATTCTGGAAAAAAGAGATGGTTAAAATTCCCCTACAGCGATGTAAAAGACTCATTGCCAGTTGTTGCAAACACCAGCAGGAATTGTTGCTATAAAAAGATGTCAGTTCTTAAGTTTAGGGTACAATTACTATATTACACAGGGCCAGGTTGGTTTAGATAGCTTTTTACTGTTTATGAAACAAAATCAATATTTTATAACTGCATTTTATAGTTACTCTGGTTATTTTTGTCTAATCTTAATGTTTTATGAGCTAAAACAAATAAATATGACCAAAAAACAAAAACAGAAGATAATCTGTAAGGTAGCAAATACGTTTTCATCACACTGTATATTTAGGTTCTTAACAGAGCATACAACTTCATTCCTCAATTTTTTCCTGTGCTGAATGGCAGCCTCTGTGTAATGGTGCTGAGATGCATTATGGGAAATAAACTTGATGTAGACAAAAAATTAAACCAAGTCCTAATGCCACAGAATAATACATTTTGGGGGGTCTCCTACTTCTAATGGTTGACCTACACTTTTTTCTATTTCTAAGATATCTGTTACCCTAGCAACACTAATCTTGTGCTGAACTTTGACATAGCTACTGTTGCTCTCAAAAATTCATTTGTATTCACATTTTACAGGTCTTAAGTAAAACATAATTTCCCCACAGCGATCAATAATGCCTAAGAGTTCCCTGCAGTCATATTGAGCCCAAGAGCAAGGTTCCAAAGGTAACTAAATTTGATCCAGGCTGGCAAATTGTTCATGTTTTGTCACTGCCCTCTACTCATTAGCCACTTCACCATCATAATTCAAAGTCAGCTGTTGACAGGGTTTATATTTGGGAATCAATCATTCCTTCGAAACAATCAATTTTCAGTCTTGACTGCTTGTGATTAATAATCGTTGGAATTACTTACATGCCTTTAAACCTAATTTTGCTGGATGAAACTAGAGTTTAATTCTCACCAATATAGTCAGTTTTTTGTTTTATGAATAAACAGTGAAGGATTTTTTTAAATCTGCAGCCAATTCAAGTCAGGCTTGGAACTAAAAACAATGCTGGTTGGAACTTAGAAGATCTCAATTTGTGATAACCTTTGTTGCACCAAAAAATCTTGAGAGGACAGATGCTTTTATGTTTTTAGTGTTTGTCTTTTACTTTCTTTGTCAGTTGACAAAAGACAAAAAACTAATTCAGAAAGACATGGTTTTCTTAGATCTAAGCTTAAAAAGTTAGGTTCTTTTTACTATAGATTTTTTTTTAATTCTTTTTACTTTATTTAAGTGTTAGACTGTCAAGTATGTGTGTTTGCACAAGACTCCAACCCTCCCAGAGCTTTCACAAATTTATAATCTTGATTGTATTTTTTACTTTTTTTCTCAGGCTTTTAGATTGTTTGTCAGGTTTGAGCAAAAGCATGAAAAAGTTGAGAAAAATAAATAGATTTTGCAAAGCCTCTGTGTGTCCTAATTGCATTCTTCTGTTTGCCAAGAAAGATTTCTCAAAGGCAGACCCAAATATCAAAGGATATTAAAAGCCTCAGTCCCGAGTGGAACCTCTGAATAAGAAGCTGTGAATTACAAATTAAATATTTTTCATGCAACAACAAGAGAGCAATGGATTTGGAGCTGGGGTATTTACCTTAATTATTTAACTACAATTTACCTGTCTCTTTTAAAGTGTCCCAGACCAAAACACTAAATGGTTTTCATTATAAACTGCAAGTAATCCTTACACTGTGTAGCATGTAGGCATGGACTGGTTTCATTTAATACTGAAACTCCAAAACCGCTAACATTTTCCTCCATAATATGTGGTTTAAAATCCTTTTTAATGAGATGCCAGTAAAAAGGAAGTTTCAAATAGATTCTTCATTTGTTTTTTCTTTTAACGTATTTTTAAATGCATCACAAATAGTAAAACTATCCAACTTAAAGATTTCTCCCCTCAGTAACAGCTTCCACACTGAATAGTGTAATTACCACAACCTCATTGTGCTGAGCATACACTTTTAACTGAAGTGAAGGTATACAGAGGTATGAAAAATTAACAGTTTAAAACAACTTCCAACAACTACCAGTATCAAGATTTTAAAAAGTTACTGTTTTAAAACCGCAAAAATTTCCCGTTATATTATCATTATAGTTTAAAGTCCATTCAATGTTAGACGCATGGTGGAGCGGTACAGAGCGTGCGACTCAACCACGGTGGCTTTAGTCCTCGATGCAGCTGTCCCTGGTTCCCTGGTTTTCTTCAACTGTGTTGAGCATAGAGTAGCATAGAGCCCTTCCCCACCGTCTGGATGTACTGATCATACTGGCTGAGTAAAGGGCTACATCCAGGATCCAAGAGTTAAGTAGAGTCTACTCTATGCATGTTTTAGCTGCTAGGCCGAGAGCGACCTCCTTTGTAATATTACTTCCAGTCAGGTGAAACATGTTGAAAAAATTTAAAGATTAATTTAAACCTAAATCTGTTAGGAGTATGGATAATGTTGGGCTTAACTGTATCTGCTTTTGTTCATAGAAATTATGTTTATAGAAAGCTTGTTTTTAGTTTTATATTAGTATTCTAGGTTTTTTGAGCAGTTTGACTATATGAACTTGACTCATAGCCATATGTACCTGAGCTGAAGCAGAAAATGATTTTGTTTGTCAGCTGGATTATATTGGAGGTGTAAGATTTCCCTTTGATCACAGCTCTTCTTTGCTTGGTCCTGTCACTGTGTGTCCTCTGTAGGTGGCATTAAGACATTTTTATCACATACACCCATGTGTGGGAATATTCGAGGGCTTCCACAAACGAGCACATCAGACGGATGTTTTAAAACTTGAGCCATTCTGCTTTAGTGCTTTCTGCAATGCAGAGAACATTTTATTTTTTGAATGTTTATAGAAATTTGTATTGGGGACAAATAGAAAGTGTTTTATACACCTTTACACCTGAAGTTTAATTTGAGAGTTTCTCTCCAAGCTGTGTAAGAGAGCCAGTGATGAAGGGCCATATGGGAAGAAGTCACAGCTGAAAGCCCTACGGGTAGGAACTGAACGGCTTATATACAATTCGTCCCAATAGAAAGCATCTTCCTGCCTCTACAGATGTATTTAATGGCACCTGCTAGGTGAGATTGTGTGAAGCCCTGTGGATTTGATGGACGGTGCCGCTGTAAAAAGTGTGTTTGCTCAGCAAGTTCAAGATGATGGCACATTCCTGTGGGTGCCGTGGTTGTGTTTAGCGATGCCTTTCTATATGTGCTTCCAGAATAATTGCTTTAGCACTGCCACTAAACATTGGATTTCTGCTCAATCCACTGTCTTATCTTTTACCTAAAATGGCATAATTTGCTGGATTTATATTACTATTTTTCAAAATGCACATGATTCTTAAGTGGATTACTTTATTGGAGAGTGCTGAAGGATGCCTCTGTCTTCCTAGAAGACTTTCAAGAGGGTCAAAATGTTCCTCTTTCTTTTTTCTCTCCAATGTATGATTAAAAAGTGCGAAGAGTGGTTGAAAACGATGGCATATCTGAGCACAGCTCCATCAGATACAACTAAATGATTCCGAGAGAGCGCTTACTGGGAATGGGAGTACAAATATCCATTTAGAAGATCTAAAATACGCATAACTAAAAAAATATCTTACAGTTTTTTAAGGTGTCTTTTGTGTAATGTGTGCAGTGTTTTAAAAATGTAAACTCCAGCATAAAGGAGAAAATGAAATTCTTGTCATAGACCATAAGACCTGAACAATATATAAAACCCATCTGCTTACTCTCAGTACTTGAAAGTCCTGGGAAAGGGAGTGCTGCTGAGGTTCAATAAAGAAATTACTGACCTCCGCTCTTGGATTCAGTAGGTTGCTTCAGCCAGTTCCTGCGATGTATATAATTTACAGAAAGTAGGGCGAGGATTCCTACATTTTGTCCTGCCCCGCCATTAATCATTGTGTACAGTGGGGGGAGCACAATAAACACAACACTTACTTCAGGCCTGTTTCTCTCTCCCCAAGTTTTAATTCTTGCTTACATTTGCCCTTTGTGTCGCATATCACCAGACAGCAAAGTTTCATAAAAAAATAGGAAGATAAAGTGTTATTAGCTTAATTAGGTTACTTTTTGGTCCCATAATACTTAAATTCCTGTACGTATCCAGGCCTTTGTTTCAGTGTTGCCAAGTTTGTTACTGAAGTGTTTCATTGATCCATCTTGGCAGAAAGAGGAGCTGCATTGCTACTAATCCTGGAACCATGGAAATGTCAATTGAGGGGTCTGTGTGCATGCAAATAGTCGGATTCTACCATGTTAAAATACTACAAAATCTTAGCTCATAGGAATTACATTAAAACTGGAACAATCTTTGTCCTTTTTTATTGTACATTAATGACATTAAAGTGTTTCTGCCATTTTATTTTATTTGCAGATGACTTTTCTACTCTGGAAAATCTTTGGAACACCTTCTGAATGCAGCATAAAGGGAAATAAAATATTTAACAAAAGTTGACTTAAAATAAACTTTGACTTTACTTGATTTAAAAGTATTACATATTTAGACTGTCAACTTACTTACTTTGCAATGATCAGAGATTTTCGAAAACAATCTCAAAGTGGTCCAAGTATATTCAGTGCACTGACCATAGTACACAGAGATGAATGAGAAAACCCAAATATACAAGCTAGTCAAACCCAGTCATAATTATTCTACAGTGATTGCATGAAAACAAAAAAAAGGATTTTTACTTTACTCCAAAGCGTTCTTGAATTCTATCTTCAAATCACATCAATATGTTTTACTAGGCCTACTTAATATTTCAGCTAATTTATGAAAAAATGCTTTTCAGTGCTTGTCGGAGCAGTGGCATGTTTGGTTGTCTGTGGTGAAGCAGAAGGAGTGTTTCACCCGTCACTATAAATAATCTTGAAATCAAAAGCATTTGAGAATTATTTTTTGGAGATTAATAAATGATTATAAATTTAGTTAACGTTCTAAATATCAAAGCTTAAATACTGAAAAGTATAGCAGTACAACACAAAGAAACTAGATTTTATGCCAGCATTAGGTTCCTGTGTTCCCTCTTAGTTTCTTAAATCAGGTACTGTTAGGGGATTTGAGGAAACGCATGTAAAACTAACTACACAGGTCCACCTGTTATAAAAGACAGCTTTAAGAATTATAAACCAATAAATTGATTATGAACCCAATGTTTTACCATTCAGGAATTTAAAGACTTTGAATTTTTATGATTTGGTTGACTTAAAAACCATTGAACTAATGTGCAAAGCGTGTTACAATTTACTTCCTCATTGTAAACTGAAGTCCAAAAAAGCCAGTATGAACTTAGGAATACAAAAATGTTAAACAAATCAAAAGTAACAAAAATAACATAAATGTGTGTGTGAATGTGTTGCTCACTTACTTTGTTAAACAAGTTACAAATATGTTTTGTTTTTTAATATATTTTTATGGTTTTGACATTGAAATTGTTATTGACATAAATGAAGGGTAGGAAGAAATAGCCACAACTTCAGCCTACACCTTTTCGGGAGGTTTTCTTCTTTCCTCGTATAGTATGATTTTTTTAATGCCTCCTATGACCAAAAAAACAACTAAACTGAACTGAGCTCTTATGTTCTGTGGATACTTCAAAGGCTTTACTCTGAGGAAACAAAAAGAGCAACAGGTGAGCTGTTGCTCTTATCAAAGACATACTTCAGAGTTCCAGTCTCACGTTTTTACATCCCTAATGCTCCCTCATAAAGGGACCTAACTTCTGAAAACTCTGTTTTTAGAATGACATTGTTTCTGCGGAGGGACTAACTAAATATTTATGGTGGATGTCCTGCTGTGATCTATGATGCACTCTTGCTGTTGAGATTTGGCTTGCTGAATCAAAATGTCACGGTCTCTAGGCTTAGTTGTTGTAGTTTGTACTTCTGCTTCTTGTGTCAAGCATTTATCAAGCAAGTATCTTCCAGTTTTGCATAGGTATTTTTCCTCTGGTTTTTTCTGTAGTTATTTCTATTTGTTAAAGATTAGGAATCATTTAACACTTAACAATTACTTTGCACAAAGTATTAAACTTTAGATTAAGGATGGAATTAGGTTATGCCTGAGTTAAAGGTGATGTCGTCTGTACCTTAAAAACCTTACAAATCATAATGGAAAGATGCATAAAATGTAAAAACGTGCTTCAAATTTTATTAAATTTAGACAAGGACGTATAATTTAGAAATGAACATTAAAACGTAAAGTAAAAAGACATGTACACAAATTCATACTGATTCCTCTATACCCATTTTGCATCTCCCTTTACATTCAGACCGTATTGAGTTTAGCTACTGCTGTTGGATAGAAATTGTTTTTAAATCTGCTTGTCCTTGCTTTAAATAATCTATAGCATCTGCCTTGATAGTAAAAGTTTAAAGTGAGTGACCTGGGTAAGAAGTGACCTTTATGTTGTGGGCTTTTTGGAGACAGGAGAAACTGAAATTCTTCAAGTGTGGGGAGAAGGTAGGCAACTATTATTTACTGTGTTAATGACCCTCTGAAGCGCTTTCCTCTGAGCCACCGTACAGCTGGTGTACCAAACAGATGCAGTAGGTCATTATGCTCACAATAGAGCAAAGATAACACAAAGTGTGATGTCGTTTTTCCTAAGCACCCTCAGGAAGTGCAGTCTGTGTGAACTTGACAATGGTGTTGTTGGGATGAGTGTTGAAGCAGTTATAGATGTAGAGGGTGTAGAGCAGGGGGCTCAACACACAACCCTGGGAAGAGCCAGAGCTGAGGCTTAGGCCTGAAGATGTATGTGACATAGTCTAACCCACTATACAACCTGGCAGGAAGCTGTGGATCCTCATGCAGGTGAAGTGGGGCAGTCCAATGTCCCTTAGTTTGTCCACTAGCCAGTGGGGGATGATGGTGTTGAATGCTGAGCTATAATCCACAAAAAAGCATCCGTATTTAGCTCCCACACAGCTCTAGATGGGACAGTGCAGCATGGAGAGCTGTGGCTACTGCATCCTCAGTGGATCTATTAGCCCTGTAAGCAAATTGGGGTGGGTTGAAACTTTTGGGGAGGAGTGATGTGAGCCCTGACCAGATGTTCAAAGCATTTCATGTCAACTGGAGTCAGTGCAACTGGCGGGTAGTCATTAAGACTGGAAATGTGGGGATTCTTGGGCATGGGGACAATGATGGAGGATTTCAGATAGGGTGGGACATGGAATTGGGACAGGTAAAGGTTAAAAATCCTGGTAGGGACTCCTCCCAGGTGGTCAGCGCAGTTCTTCATTGCCTGTTCGGGGACACCATCAGGTCCAGCAACCTTGCTCAGATTGACAGTCTGCAGTGTGAACCTCACATCATGCTCTTCCTCAGTGAGGGCAAAGCTGCTATGGGCTGTAGGGTGTAGTGCAGCTGCCTGTGGTGGTACCAATTAAAAGCGGGCAAGGAAGAGGTTCAACTGCTCTGTCAGCAAGGCATCACCATCGGGCGACTGAGGCTCAGTAGGAAGAGTAGTCGTCTTGCAACCAGAAGGTTGTGGGTTCGATTCCAGCTTCCTCCTGCCATGTGTCGATGTGGCAAGGCACTTAACCTCAAGTTGCCTACCTATCGGTGTATGAATGTGTGAGTGTTAGTGAGTGCGATTGGGTGAATGTGGCTCTAGTGTAAAGCGCTTTGAGCGGTCTGTATGACTAGAAAAGTGTTGTATAAGTTCAGTCCATTTATCAGCAGCACTGAGGTTAGTCTTGAAGTTGGTGAGCTGCTGGATCCCCTGCCACACCTGCCGTCCTATTGTTGTTGTCCAGGTGGTACGCAGTTCTCCTCCTATAGTCTGACTTGGCCTTTCTGATGCTTCTCTTCAGGTTTGCTCAGTCTATGCTGTAGAGACCCCTATTTGTGGCTACCTGTGACTGACCATTTACCAGATACTGATACTGAAATCAAGATGGTTACAGAAAATGGTAAAATGTTAACATTAGTGTTACTAAAAGTGTTTGTGTTGTATTTCTTTTTTTATAGGATACATGGGATTTATAAAGAGCCATACCTGTGAGAAAATAAATCTACAGTGCAACAACAAAAAAATAAAAAAAATAAAAAATACTTTCATTGCTTTGTGTTTAATTCTACCATGAAACCCATTTTCACAGCTGGCCCACTTTTCAGTGAATTTTAAAAAGCTTCAATCTCAGTAGGAACCTGCATTATAAATTTATAATCTGATATGCTACACTTGCAAATGATATTAATATGGAATGCAATGAACAACAAAAAGAACTTTCATTATTTGTTCAAATGCACAAAGAATGCCACAAATTATTAACAATGCCACACAGAAACAATGACAGAAGCAAAATTGCTGTGGGGAGAAAATAAAAATAGATCCTAATGAGAGGGAGCAACTGAGACTATCTACATAATATATAATACACTCATTGTTCCACAAGTCAAAATGTTACATTATAACAGATGATAAAAACAGGCAAGGTTCACCTTTAACTGCTTACTAAGTTATCCTATTGATTCTGATAATGGTTCATGCTCATGCTCATGTCATGAACCAGATTGGGAGTCTTAGAGTTGACCTTTTCTATGTTTTCAGGTTTTCTTTTTGTGCAGACTATTTTACATTTAATCAGTTAGGCTACCTTGTCAGATAGCCAGCCTTGCACTCGGCTGCTTATAGGACATCATAGCTGGAGAGTTGAAGTTTAAATGAGTGATAAACGGCATTCTTTAAGTTTTCCAAGTAATAGAAGTGCAGCCGTTCTTCCGCCAGTGCTCCCCTACCACAACAACTAGTGCTAAGGGAGCACTATGTTACTCCATGCTTCATATAGGTAGAGAAAACTCAGGTCACTGTGTCACATTTTCTATTTTCTACTCAAAATTACTTAAAACTATAGTGGTATGATGGAAATTTGTAGCAATTCTGAAGCTCTAACCTTTTAAAACCTAGGCATAACTTGACACTAGGTTACTTGCCCATGTCAAGAGCACTATTTTATGTGTGTTCCTGCTGTAACACAGCTACTAATCTCAGTCATCCTGTAAGTCTAGTTCTTTTTTTATTTTTGCTACTTTGGAAATGGTATTTATATGGTTTTTATGGAATTAAATTCTGATGTCCCCAAAAATCACTTCCAGAGGGTATAAAAAAGCTTATTGTCAAGAAGAAAACTTCAAGCTAATTCTTCATACACTGCTTCAACCCCAATCTGCCATGAATTTCAGTAATAACTCAAGAATACGATTCCTTGATCAGCGAGCTAGGTATATTAAGCTACGTATGGGAAGACACTGCAGCAAACCAAAAAATGTTTGGCCAGTTACCACAAAGAGTAGAGGCGAAAGTAGAGCCACTGCTCCTCTGCATCCAAAGGAGTCAGCTGAGGTGGTTCGGGCGTCTGATAAGGATGCCCCCTGGACACCTCCCTTTTGGGGGTTTCCGGGGCATGTCCCACTGGGGAGGAGACCCCGGGGAAGACGCAGAACTTGTTCCCACAAATTTCGAAGCTGACTGTATGCACTAATATGCAGTAATACTTTTTTAAAGGAACATCTCTGGATAAAACAGTAAGTTTCAAACTATAGGGAAAGATGGAAGGAAAATAAACCAAAAAACATTTAATGTGTTGTTGGAGAATGTTTGCAGCTTAAACAATGCCTTATAAAAGGATTTAGGCAATTGCTTTCATGTACAGCCATGAAGGAATTTATTTTAACTACTCACCAACTACTTTCAAAAACATTTATGTACATTTTGATATCTAACATTTCTATATATATTGTACAAAGAATGTTATTTACAAGTTAACACCAAAAAACATTTTTTAATCAGCAAATTAAGGATTGCAACAAAAATGTGTATTCTAACTGAAAAGTAAAATCCGATACGCAGCCCCCTGTTAGCAAGTGTTCCCCCTTTGGTTGAAATAACATGAGTGAGACACTTCTTGTAGCCATCTGCCAGACTCTGTAAACACTCTGTAGACAGTCTGCCCCACTCCTCACTTTCAGCTGTGAGAACTGCTAATTTCAAATTCATCTGAGACCTCCTTCAATCCATCACCAGACTCCTAAGATTCTTTTCGAAGGCTGCAGGCAGCTCTTCCAACCTTACCATTGTGTTGCCACCCTCTTTGGGAGCACACTCTTTGGGAGCACACCAAACTAATTGTCTGAGGTTTAACCAGGGCAAATGTTTTATAAAATACTGCGTAGTGATGTTATAATCAAGTGTACCTGATGTGATATGCCTTCATGTTTTTTATACATTATAAGTTGGAATAAATATGATTGAATTAATGTGATGGTGTCCTAATTCGCCCATCATTGGAAAAACCTATCTGTCAAATGGAGTTTTGATGAAAAAACAGACTGAAAGACTCACCCTCACCACCTGCTCCATCCAATGACTCCTCCATGCATCTCCCCTCCATCCAATCAGCGTCAAGTCGGCATGCCTCTTCAGCCAATCACCCTCTGACGCTTTGCTTTTAAGGACCGCCAGTCTTGGATCCCTCCTGTTTTTCAGCTGAGCTTGACCCTCCTCCACCCCACCTCCACCATCTTCCTTCCAATCTCCTCCGGGTCTCCTCACCTCCTCTGGCCTTCACCCCACCACCAGTCGGATCCCAGGGGGAAGACATCTCTAATCCTAAACCTAAAATGTCCATTCAAGCTCATGATATTCTCAGCATTCATTTTTTCCTGCGGCATCCGGTCACCAAAGAAATAATAATTTGCCAATAAACTTCTCTAATCTCCATCTTTGTGTTCTTATTGTGAGAAAATAAGGGGACCTTTCTTCAGTTTTTGGTGCTTATGCATTACTTACATTTCTTAGTATTGTTAACATTAATATTAAATATCCATGTTTAAAATATTTTAGAAAAACACTCATTGTTGGTATTTAAGTGTGTGAAAGTAAAGGAGGCATGCTGCACTTGCTAACCTAGCATGCTGCACTGGGAATGCATGCTACATTTGGATAAGTAAAAAAGTTGAAAAATAAATTCCTTCCACTTCACATTTATCTTTTGTTTTGTGTTGATCTGTCACAAAATCCTAATGAAATACTTTGAGATAGGTGGTTGTAGCACGACAACGTGGAGAAAAGTTCAAGGATTATGGTTGCTTTTGTAAGGCACATATGGAAATAATGTATATATAAAACACCTTGAGAACAAACTACAGTTCCAGATATCCGGATTAAATCTTTTACATAAAACAATGCAAATATAGGAGAAGTAGACTGAAGTTTATTTAGGAAAAGCTGGGCCTGGGAATCATTCATATGGAATCAGTTTCATTTGGGAAATAAATAATGTGGCATGGGTTGAATTTGATCCTGCTTAACCTTAGTGGTGCTTTCAAACCACAGCTTCCCAGATCACAGGTGCACAAATTGTTGCAGGACTTACAGACTGCAACAATGGCTCAAAGACGGAATCATCTTTGCAGCCAAATAATAAACCATAGCTTAAAAGAGGCTTAAAAGTGGAAGCATAAAAATGTGTTGGTGGTGGATGAGCAGTGTGGGTAAGAGTCAGTGAACTCTCCTGGGGGAAACTCTAGAAAAAAAAGAGTGAAAAGACAGTAAAAAAAGTCCAGAAAGGTTGTGTAAACCTAGACAGGATAGGTGCTGGGTAAATTTAAATCCTGTAAGGAAGAAGTGGGACAGAGAGCTGCTCTGTGGTGAATTTGTATGTGTTGGACCTCATTAGTCAGATTGGTGATGATGACACTCAACAGGGACAAATCAATACCAACTAGACAGCAGTTGCCTCCCCCTTTCTCCTGGTGTAATTAATTCTTTATGCTCTTTCATAACTGCCGATCAGGCAGGGTTTTACATATGTGCTTTTGTAAATGTGAGTATCAATGAATGGATGGAGGAGGACTGAGATGAAATCGGGATAATGAGCTGATTGATGTTGATAGCAAATGTTCTATATACTGAAATAACAGCTATTGCTCACTTCACCTACTTCCTTTTTTTCATCTCTTGCAGGCATGATTAAGTTTTTACTCCCTCGCCGCCTCATTTCTTAGAAACACTCACCCAAGATTGAATTTACCAAAGAAGTCTTTTGCTTAACATTATTTGCTTGCTTTCAGTGACCCACTTTCTTAGAAAGTAGCTTTTTATAAGTTATTAGTGAAAGTGAACTCTTGCTAATTCGCCTCATGCCCTAACAAACTGTCAAGCCCTCCAACCTATCATTTGGTTTAGCTATATTTCTATTGCTTTTTTTCTGTTGCAACCCCCGGGCAATCCACGAATTAATGTTTGCAACTGTCAAACTGTGCACGGTGGTTGGCATTCGAAAAGAAGTAAAATTCTTTCTTGAGATCTAGCAGTTAAATTATTTATATTGCTACTGGTATAGGAAGATGCATCAGGCTTATAGGCCATGAATGTTTGATTAATTTATCTATGGGATGAAAAAGTATTTTTCAATTGAATTGAGTTTTACCTGGTTTCATTCCATATTACAGCAGTATTTTGAAAAGTAAGCTGTGTAGTCTACTACATGGCTGTACATCATTCTTATATCTGGCTGTGTTTTGGCTGGGACTTCTGGCAAATGTTTCACAGCAAATGGAGAGAGAAGGATTTCAAAGGCAGAAACTTTATAACGGAAATCTAAAACTGATGTCTCGTTGTTTCTTGTCTCTCCTCATACATTGCCTTATTTAAAAAAAATATATTTCAAGTAGCTCTAAACATGCACACTTAAAATGCCTTTTCTGAAGCATCATAATCCTAATGTGTCTCTGAAGTATGTGCATCACTTTGAGGCTCCACTGTTTTGTATGTAGTGTTTGTATTAAAACAAGGGTTGTGAAATGGACAGTCTGCAACTGCATCAGAAAAAATACATTTTTATTTTGCAGGGATGTCACTGTTGCTTTTTGTCCCCGTAGTGCTGCTGTTGTTAACGTTGTTGCCTTGCAGCAAGAAGGTGCTTGGTTCAAATCCTTGCCCAGGCTCTCCCTGCTTTGGGTTTGTACGTTCTCCTTATGCATATGTGGGTTTTTCCTCTCACAGCCCAGAAACATGCCTACTAGGTTAAGTGCCACTTTAATTTGCCCTTAGGTCAAACTGTGTATAAACATGGTTGTTTATTTTTTTTTTTGTTTATCTGTGTTCTTTGTTATTTGGACCGTACAAGGATGAGGTGGATATAAAAAAAATAATAATAAATGAAAGACTGGATTCCTAATGGTCACCTGATCATTTTAAGATGAATGGTAAATCCTCTATATTGATTGTACCATAAAACAAGCTCTTGAATTTTGATCTTTCACATGGGTTAACTTCTCCTTCCATGCTCTGGTTGTTTCACTGTGTTTATAGCAGCATTGATCTTTAATAAAAAACAAATTAGGAGTCTTCATTAGCTTCAATATTGAATATTATTTTCAAATTCTAAATTGTGGGATGGTAATATGTTTAAAATACCTCCAATGTGGAAGACACTTAACTTGCAGTTTGTGTTTCACTGAGATTAAATGTTAAGGGTAAAATCTCACATCTATAGAACAAGAGGTAGAATTTTTGCAAAATGACTAACAAGATTATCTTTAACTCTTTGCTGTGCAAAAATTTGGGTGCAGCTCCCTGCTTGTGGGTGTGTAGTCACTGACAACCAAACCCACCTGGGTTAAGAAACCAAAAACCAGATAATGTCAAGACCAAGACTTTGGGAAACATGAGACCAAGACCACACCAGTTCATTTGTAAGCAGGCTAACTGGTCGTATTGGTGTGCTGGGCTTTTCCAAGAACATCTAGGTGAACCCCAACCTGTATATAGCTGACCCTCAGCTACACGCCAATTGCCCAATAAATCTGACAACTTGTAACAAACAAAAGGTCTTGTTTATCCATCCAGCTAGAAGGTGAGTGACGTCTTTGCTATCTGTGATAAATCTGAGCTCTCCATGATAGACAGCCTCCAACAGACGTAAAGAGCTGGCGGAGGCCTTCATATACACAATATCTCCATAGTCTACAGTACTCATGAAAGTGGCAGAAACAAGTTGTTTCCTAACATTTTATGAGAAACAATTCTTGTTTCGAAAAAGAAAGCCTAGTTTTATCTAGTAGTTATCTACTTACTAATTGAAATATAACTGAATTGAATTGGACTGTAAGGATTTTGAAGCATTTGGGTTAATTTTATATATATGATTTTGAATTGGACTTCTAATTTCTTCGTAAATATCACTGGAAAAACTATTGTTATAATTTGATGAAATGTGGATAAAGTACATCTTAAGTGTGTTGCTCGTATATATATAGTTTATAATCAAGCTGCCACACTCTAAAACATAGAAAAACCAGTCGCAGACAACAACAATGTATCTTGAAAATCTTGCATACTATGAAAAAGCACAGTCAGGTTTAAAAAAAACAACACATTTTTGTGTTTTCTGATAGATATAATATCAATAATCACTGGATACCTGGAAAGTTCGCTTAAGAAACAGAATAGGATTTTTTTTCTCTTTGAGAGCCTAATCATATTTAAAATGAAAATGCATTAAGATAAAACAGCATTAAGCTGGAGTAACAATGAAGTGAGATGGTGAGGTATTATTTATAGCACTTATGGCATCAGTTTTCTAGGAGGGTATAAAATCCCTTCAGAATTTTAAATAGCCTCAGTAAATCTATGTTTCTACAAGTTCCCAACAGTAAGAAACGCTGATGATTTCCATTAACTTTTTGTGGTCTACTAAAAGCTTGGTTGAATGGATACAGAGATTTCTTGTCTTTTGTATGTTTGCAACATTTGTCTGGGGCGACTGTAAATGCTCTTTCAACAAATATTCAGGATGTGCATCCTACATAAACAAGAATCTTACTTTGTAGCGGCTACTTCTAAAAAGATGAAAACATAAAATTGCTTTCCTTTTACTATTCTATTTATTTCACTTTCAAACCACAATATGTCCCTATATTTTACAAGGAGCTGGTTAGGCTTTTATAGTCAAATGAAGTCATAGTCAATAACCTATGTGAGTAAGTATTTCTAAACATCTGGAGTCATAAGTCACACATCCAAATATTAGTACTACAGTATGTTAAATGTAAAATATTTCATGTAAACAATTAAACAATCTTTATATTGATTATCAAAAGAGAGAATTATACATCTTGTGTTATCAAACGTGGTCAGAGCTGCACGTATATCTAAGCAGAGCCCTATAAATGTTTGTTTTTACATGAGTGGCGTCTGGTTGTAGTTCCTTTTTTAATCTAATGCTCACATCTGTTTTGATTTGAGGTAATAATCTAGTAGAGAGGCATTTAACTGGTTACATTTGGATCCTTTTAATACATTCTTTAACACTTTTTACAAGTGGGAATAATACATGTCATCAAAGCTAAATGGTGCTGTTAAATGGAGAGTTCAGAAATAGAGGATTTCAAATCTACAGCAACTCATACAAATTATTATTCTTAACAACTCAACAAGGGTCTAGTCATGTTAGAGTGATTTATTAACAATGATGCAAAAAACAAAGAAAAAAGAATTGATTGAGGTTTCCCATAACATTAATAGAAAAAAAAAATTACGCAAGAAATGATTTTTTGCATCTGGCAAAACTATGGTGTATGGTGTTAGAGGGTACAGGGTAGAGGATGGTCATGATGCATAAAGCTAGCCTAAAAAATAAATAGATGTTTTATTTACTCTTGCATTTTTTTCTTTCCAAATAAAATCTGAAAGTGTTTTGTACATCCGCATGAACACATCAACCCTACCATCAAACATGGTGGCAGCATCATAATGGGTTGGGGAAACAGGTCCAAGTTGATGGACTGATAGATGGTGCTAACTAAAAAAGCTTGTTAAAGCATGCAAAAGACTTGAGACTGGGCTGAGAGTTCACCTTCAAGCAAAACAACATGCTGGTAGAGCTACAATTGAATGACATAGATTTATTCATATTCATGTGTTAGAATTGCTCAGTCAAATTCCAAAACTAAATGCAATGGGAATCTGTGGAAAGATCAACATGTGCACAGAAAAAAGAAAAAAGTATGAGGCCCCACTTGATAACTCCATGACCAGAAAATAACCTGCTGTTATTGGCTCAGTTGGATATTTTTAGTACTTAAGAGGGAACTGATGAGGTACATGGGTTTTTTTTGTAAAGTCTGTAAACTATTTTAAAAATTTCTTAAAAATGCCTCAGGAGTTACTGTTTTCACTTACAGCTTTTAATGTTAGGTCAGGTGTCCGAACATTTTTAATTCCATATGCATGGGATGTAGCCCTTGTTTTTTTTCCATTGCAAAGGTACTTGGTGTGCCTTCCCCTAATGTTTTCAATCAGGTCAGGCATGTGTTCCTACCCTATGCACCTGACTTTTCTCTCTGACTCCCTGAAAACATCAAGACTCCCCTCTGTTTTTCCCTCTCAATCAGTCCCATTTGTTTACTGTTTTCCACAAACCATGTCTTTGTCTTTTTCCTTTCATGTGCTTCCCCCTGTCTCACTCTTTGTTCTCGTTCTCTCACTCCTTATCTCTATTCCATCACTGCCCCACCCACCTCTGACTGACAGTGTTATAAATTGATTTTCAGCCCGGTGTGTCCTCTCTGTTTCTCTCTGGGCATTTCCCTTATTTAGACTCAACCACTCCAGAGTATAGTCTAGACCGCAAGCCAACTGTCAGTCATTGGCAGCATGGAGCAGTCTAATTCTTGGCTGACAAGTGCTCCTGACAGCAGGAACCAATGGGATGTTTCAAACATGCTTACTCTCCCTTGCTGTCTCTCTCCATTGCATCTTTGCCTTTGCAATCCCTCTTTCTTTGCTTTCCCTGTTTTCCCCTGCCACCCTATTCTTTATTCTCCCACCTTGTCTTTCTTTTCTTTTCTTACTTAACCCTTCTTCCATTTTTCCCGTCTTTCTTTGCTTGCATCCACTGCTGAATATGCATACATAACACTGCATAATTGTGTCTCATAAACACTGCATATTTCTGTTTGAGTGCTGTTTTGATCAGAACGCTGACTGGATTATTTGTCTGTCTGCAATGATTTCATGGGTCAATTTGCTTCATTGGGGATGGCCATTCTTTATTCATTAATGAGAGTCAGTGAGATGGAGTACGCTTTTAAGCAAATCTGGTAAAATTGACATGAGAGAGAGGGGAATCAAAATGAAATAAAGGAAGTCGAAGAGAGAAAGAACTCGAATGCATTCTTATAGAATAAAGCATATTTCCTTTAGAAAAACTCATGTAAAGTTACCATGCTGATGACATTCTTAACACTTAACAAGATATGTATACACTCACTCACGCATGCCTGTATTGGAGACACTGCCAGTCACCCAAGCAGAAAATGGTGATCCTCTGCAACCTTGAGTGTACTGCTGATCCCATTCCGGTGAAGAATAGGGTAATTTAGCTGTTTATTCTTCCACAAGTCAGCAGCATGTGAAAATGGCTATATGGATCATAGCAATCTCATCACTAAAATGACAAGTTGGGTGACTGTGAGTCCATCCTCTAGGAATTCAAAGTAATATTTTGTGTTAGAATCAAGAAGGGTGTAGGAAAAGCATATTTTTAAAGCCAGGTTTTAAATATTTTAAATTTAGTTGTTTTCAAAGATTTATAATTTACAATGACTTTCTATGTTAAGCAGAAAACAACTGTCAATCTGCTTTTTTTTCTGAGGCTCAATTGGTATATATACAGTTACCGGCGACTAATTTGGGTACACCCTACTTGTCTCAGGTTGGGCCCGGTTTTGCCCTTAGAAACATCATATTTCTTAATAACATAGATTCAAAAAACATTCCTCAGGGATTCTGCTCCATATTGACATGATGGCATCAAACATCATGCATGGGCATCCATGGTGTGAATCTGTGGTTCAACCACACCTGAAACGTGGTCTGTTGGCCTGGGATTTGGTAACTGTGGAGGCCTTTGGAGCACAGTGAACTTGTCATCTCAAGTAAAACAAGTTTAAGATGATCCCGACAACAACCTGAACCACTGATATCTATGCTTCCATGTTCTTTATGCCTAGTTTTGTCCATGCTCTCTTTGACATCACAGCTGAAACTGAGACTTGTTGGAACAGGCAACATTTTTTCAATCTTTTATTGTTCAGGTTTAGAGAGCCTATGTGAATGATCGCCTCAGTTTCTCATTCTTATATGACAGGAGGGGCACCCGGTGTGGTCTTCTACTGCTGTTGCCAATCTGCCTCAATCAATGACATGTTTGTGTTCAGAAATAATATTCTGGACCTTGGTTGTTAACAGCTTTTGTCTCAGCTACTTTTGCCTTTCTATCATCTCAAACCAGTCTGCAGACTCTCCTCTGACATCAACAAACATTTTTTGTCTAAACTACTTCTGCTCAATAAATACTTTCTCTTTTTTGGATTGTTCTCTGTAAACCCAAGAGATTGTGGTATGGGCTTCTTCCAGGAGATTTGCAGAAATACTCAGACTAGCTCCTCTGGCACAACATGATATTGGCAATTGAACAGGAGTTTCTAAAAAAGTAGCCAGAGATTGTATCTATCCAAATATATAGTAAATGTAAAGCTTCTGGCTCTGAAATGTGAGGCCAGCATTAAAATGGCTTAAACTGAATTATTTTCAAAAATCAACATCAGGGAATTCCTCAGGGAAGAGTTGCACATCTATGGAAGTCTATTTTGTTAAAACAAAAATTTCCCAACATCTTAATTGATTTATGTCCTAATCTTTATCAAAAATCACTTATTGACTGATAATCCCCAGGTAGTTTCTGTCATTGCAGATTCAATATTAAATTGTGATGCAGCATGAAAAGACTACAATATCTACCCATGGAAAATGAGATTGTCCACTGTGTAGTTGAGAGACTGAATATTAGATGCTGGGCATTGGGAATTTTACAGATGCAATATCAATCTGTCAGTTATCGGCCAAATTTAAATAATGGTTCAAATCTGTGATAGGCAGGTCAAATACTGAAAAGACAGATTTTTCTTCCCATTCATTAAATGCATAAAACTTAAGAAATCCTGTAATTTTTAGGCCATAAACACATCAACCAACATCATGTACTTAGATGTACTGCATCTATCTATCATCATGTAATGCATATCATACCTGCAGCATTTTTATTCCTTTTTAGAAAGTTAGTCATAAGAAAAAACAATCGGAATCTGTCAAAATCTGAATAGACAGCGTCAACTACATTGTACTTCTCTAGTTTAAAACACACAATACTAAGCCTTACTAATATGTCTTGTGTTGTAAAGATCATATTGTTTTCTGAGAAGTTTCATAGTAAAGCGATAGATTTTTACAGAAGGCCCTAACTGGGGAGCTTGGGGTGGCAGCAGAAGGATACCATTCATGCAGGAACCGTTAATATAAATGCAAACTGAAAGGATAAAGGTACCTAATTACATTTTTTATTACACACACCTAAATCATTCAACATAGAACCAAATGTAATTGTTTTATATGCTGTGAAGATAATCTCTAGTTAACTGAGCTCATATTGGGTTTTTTTGATGCAGAGAAACTGGGTTAGACTCAATGTGGGCTAACAGTGACTGGCACATTCATTGGCAATTCATAGCAACTACTACACCTTCGACATTTTTTGGACTGTGAGAAGAAGCCCATGCATCTCCAGAGAAAGCTCTTTTTATGTACTGGGTCTAGTTACACTAAGCCTCTGATGTACAATTCAAATCACAACTTATGCCAATATATTAAAGCACAATTTATGTCCGATTTGTATAATGAAAACTGGACTGTCTTGAAAAGGGCATGTGCCAATGTAAGCCCCATGTTAATCTTCCTTGGTATAATAGTGAAGTCATTCAAAATGCAGTATTACTTTGAGGAAAGAGATCAAGCTTATATGTATTGCAGACCAGAGTTCATTAAATCCACTCAATTCACGCAGCAGATTTTCTTCTTTGTTTCTAAGCTTCTTTTATCCAGGGAGGGTTTTGCTGAGCACGCATGCTCTTTTCCTGCTAAACCCTGTTCCTCATTAGCACCAGTGCATGTATTCACACCTGGGATCTACCACAGTCCGAGCACAAATCTTTTACCATTTGCAAATTAGTGTCTTTGTTAAAGTCTTCAGAGGTGAAAGACCTTGCTTTAAATGAATTCCCACCCAAAATCCTTCGTAGAATTACAAAAATAAACCACATTAATTGCTGTATGAAGTTATCTGTCTGGTTTGAGTTGTGAGGCAGCAATGCTCCTAAAACTTATGGATTCAAATATTGACCCAGTTTCCTTTAAAAAGAATGGAAAGAAATATCCCTCTTAGATTATTCCTTACTATATAGACAAAATCGAAAGAAGTCCACCTATTTGATTAGCATAACGGTTTAAAGAAATACAGATAGAATATAATCTATCTTTTTATCTGCTTGGATGTGTGTGCCTTTGGGTTGTAAGAGGGAGACAAACAAGAGAATTGGGGTCAAAACAATGATGGAATGAGTAAAAGGTTTTAAGGGCCAGCATATTTAATAATCTCTGTGACTAAACCATGAATATGTGAACATCTTCCTCGTAATCTGCATGCATGTCAGTGTTTGTCTGTCCACTGATGCATACCTGTGTGGAACTCTGTGTGTGAATGTGAATGTTCATGTGTATTTTTTTTGTGCTTTCGGAGCACGTGTGTTTGTAGAAGGGCAGTTTCAGTCTGGTCATCAGCACAGTTAGAAATCTCCCTCTACTCCTTTTTGCAATCCTTTAGGTTCCATCCCTTTTCTTTTTATCCAACTGATCCTTCCCTTTCCCTTCACTCACACACCTTCACCTCCATCCCTCTGAGTGATGAGCCTTGAATCAATCTTTCATTCTTGCACAGATGAATGGGAAAGAACCACATACGTTTTCCTCCACTTAACCTGCTTTCAATCTCTTTTCTTCTGTCACGACTTTGCTCTTTATTCACTCAGCCTTATGTCTTAGAGTTTTAATTCTGTGAAATTAGTCTATTTAGATAAAGAAACCCTTGAATCTCTAAATGACGGTAGAGTTGGATGTTGTAATATTTTCACTAGAAGTTATAGATAATTGGAGCCATTTCTGAGCTTTAAAATTATTTCATGATGTTGCCAGTGCGAATACCTGAGTAGGTAGTTAAGGCAATGTCCATAAAAAACTAATATAGCCATTTTAAACAATCATCTTTGTAAGAGTTAATATTTGTTATCCTAGAGTGAACTGCATTTTGAAGCGTGTAAACTTGTACTCTACAGGACTAGAATATTAGACGTATTGGAAGACTTTACACACTACAAGATATGTTTTCCCAAGTTGAGCAAAAGTTTTATTTTTAATATGTTAACCTGCTTGAACATTTTCACATTCAAAATTCATGTATTTTAATGGAATTTTCTGTGACAGACATAACTAGGAAGTAGGAGAAAGGATGAATGTTAACTATACCTATACAAAAGTTTTAAAACACCTTTCTCACTTAATGGGTCTCTCTATTGTAATGACTATTTAAACTGTAGATTCTCACCAGACACAACAAACCTGTGAATGAGCACACATGGAATTATGTAGTAAACAAAAAGTGTGAAATAAATCTAAAAATTTTCATATTTTAGATTTTTCTAAACAGCCACACTTTGCTTTGATGACTGCTTTGCTCTCTTGGCGTTCTCTCCATGAGCTTCATGAGGTGGTCACCTGAAATAGTTTTCCAAAGAGTCTTGAAAGAACTTCGCAGAGGTTTAGTCAGAGACGGCCAGAGGTAAATATTTCAGTCATTACAGCAAAGGGTGGCTACTTTAAGGATTCTAAAATATAACATATTTAAAGGTATTTTACAATTTTTGGTTTGCTACATAATTACATATGTGTTCATTCACTGTTTTAATACCTTCGTTGAGAATCTATGGACAATGTAAATATTCATAAACATAAAGAAAAAAAACATTAAATGAGTAAAGCATTCTAAAACGGTTGTGTGTGTGTATATATACATATATTTTTATTATTATTATTATTATTATTATTATTATTATTTTAAGTAGAAATCTCAAAAGTGTATTCTGCCCTCTTTACTTGAACACCTCTAAATATAATCCATTGCAAGCACCTGAGTAGACTTATTGTCTTTAGAAGTCATCCAAAATGTAAATGGAGTCCAACTGTGTGTTAATTTCAAAACTAATGCAATGCAACTGTTCTGAGAAGGCCTCAGGGGTTTGTTTGAGAACATTAGTGAACAAACGACATCATGAAGATAAAGGAACACAGCACACAGGTCAAGGATAAAGGTTATAAGCTAGGTTATAAAACAAAGTTACAAACTTTGAGCGTATCACTGAGCTCTTTCTAATCCTTCATCTGAAGATGATAACAAGACATAGGTATCCATCTAAACTGACAGGTCTGGCAAGGAAAGAATTAATCACAGAAGCAGCCAGGACATGCATGGTAACTCTGGAGGAGCTGCAGAGATTACCTGCTCTGTTGACACAGACATTGTGCACGCCCAAGCTGTCTTTTATGGCCAAAGTGGCAAGGAGAAAGCCAGTTTTAAAAGAAAGCCATACAAAGTCTTGTTTAAAGTTTGCTGCTCTGCTTGCTGTGTAGGGGGACACATGAGCTTTCGTCAAATGAGACCAATATTAAACTTCTTGGTCTATCTACAAAATGTGCAGTGAAAAACTAACACTATACATCACCAAAACACAACATCCCTGCTATGAAATTCACAATCTGTGGCAAGAGTTGAAAATTGCTGATTCACCAGTGCTCTCCAATTAATCTAAGGCTAGGATATTATGCAAAGAGAATATGCAGTTGTCACTGTCGTTGCAAAAAAAGGTTGACGTAGGGTGACTGAATACTAATGCATTCCTCACTTTTCAAATTTTCATTTGTAAAGAATAAAAAAAAAAAACAATACATGCTTTTCCTTATACTTCACATTTATGCTCAAATTTGCTTTGTTTTCAGATAAATTCCAAATAAAATACATTAGGTTTGTGGTTGTAACAAATCAAATGTGAACTAAGTAAAGGAGCATGACATTTTTGAAAGACACCTTACACTGATAGCAGATAGCATATCTAGGAGCAAGGGAATTTTCTTTAGTTGTGTGTGTGCTTACCTAAATAGTCCACGCTGGCTCTTTGTAGCTCATCTTTGAATGATTGTGAAGGGAGAGAGATATGTCTTTAACTTCCGCCCAGGTTGCTGTTGGACATTATCTGTTCCTGTGATTGTTTTTGAATGGTTCAACTAAACAATATATATATATATATATGGATAATTGGTTTGAAAAAGCATCAAGAGCTATCACCCTGCTGTCCCTGTGGCCCTGCTGCCATGGTAAATAATGAGCCTCATAAACATAAAAGGCAAGGCGATGATCATCCTGATTTGAGCTTTGCACCCAGAGGAGATCAATAAGGGTTGAGAAATTCAAGGGATTAAAACATACACTAAGAGCAATTATCAATTATACACTAACATTTAAAGGTAGAATGGCACACAAAGACATCATATTGCAGCATTGCTATTTTTTTCCTAACTTTTTTTAAAATTCTGTTTCTGGTCTGTATTTTGCAGTCATGATTTTCAGCTAAATTCGATTGTGGCATTCCAGTAAACATACATAATGTTTCTACTGTGCTATGGTGTCCTTGAAAAGAAGTACACTAAACCCCTTCCAGCTCCAGATATCTCTTCTTTAAGCCTAATCCGCTGTCTGACTCCCCAGTGTTGTGCAGTTTATTCAGGAATCAATACAGTGTTGTAAAAAACACTGGACAAACTTCCCTCATAGACACCACAAGGTTTTCATCCAGCACCTGTGGCATGTTTGATACATAAAGGATCAATTACATAAAAGGGGGGAAAAAATCATCCTAATGTAAAAGAAATCAGTTCACAATTTATACATTAGTTGGCTATGTAATTTAGGAGTACAAAAGCATCACAATACGATTTAGCTTTAATTTATGGTGCTTCACAAATAATTGATACCGCTTGAGCTTTTCACACTAATGCATTACCACCAGAAACTTAAGTGATTCATTGGGATTAATATGATACAGAGAAGCACTCAAGAGGTTCAGGTAGCCCTGGAGGAGCTTCATTGACCCACAGCTCAGGAGGGACCACTTGTTGACTGGACAACAATAAGTTCTGCATGGAAAAGTGAAAAGGAGAAAGCCATTGTCGAGAATTTGGTGCACGACTAGAAAATTGCTCTGTATATGCTCTCTATTCATTCTGACTGTGCTTGAACTATTTGGCTGAGAAAATAAGCTGTTTCTCTCTCCATATGTGAAAAGCTGATCTAGAGGCATGTGCTCTAGACATACCCTAAAAACCTACATCTGTAATTGCAGCAAAAGGTTGTTCTACAAATACTGACTCAGGGAGGGCTGAACTGACATGCCTTTGAAAACTGCAAGTTTTTATTTGTAAAAAAAGCTAAAAACATAACATTTTCTATAGTACTTCAACATACAGATTTTTTTATGATGGAGAGGGTATGATGAATGAGTACTTTAATACTACAGATATCCTGAGATATATGAGTCAAATTCTCTACAATTTAGCAGCTATTTTAGTCTCCTCCCCGGCCTGCTACCACATGCCAAGAGCCATAATGAAGATCCTGGTGCTCGTTAAGGTCTAGAGGAATTAATCCCTCCTTTTGGTAGAAACCATTAAGTGTCTATTGTACTCCCTACCCCCACCTTATGTCATCTGTTATGAGGCTGGATATTTTTACATGTCAGTAAGCTACTCGGCTAGCAATAGCAAAGGAATAGTCAGGTTTCTATGTCTTGGAGGGCGAGTCCTAGACTTTGCTTCCAGCTTGCTCTAGGAATGGGGTTTTAGAATCTTATGCTAAATGAGAGTACCAGCTCATGTTGGTGCTGCACTAAAACAAATCCTACCCATGGAAAGATTTTGTTGCTGGCAGCACCTCTGCTTTCAGATCTCTGGAGCTAAACTTTAAGAAGCTCCGGGAAAAATGTGTCTTGGGTGTAGCTTTTCTAAATGTGTTCCATTAATATTTTTCATACACAAGTATAATATTGACCCACTTTGAGATTTTCATGCTGTGGCTCTCTACTTCATATATCAGTATCGCAAATGTAGAGACAATATTTGAAGATGTGCAGGTGTGGACATTCATGTAATCACTGTGATCACGTTGCTTATCCATTACATGTATATTTTGAATTGCTATTGCGAGTAGTTGTTAATGACACATTTTGACGGAAGTGCTACAGCCATAGATCCACTTACACACTTACTCACCAATAGCTTTGATTTGGATAAACATTCGGAGCAGAAAATAGTTTTAAGCTAAATTAACTACACATAAGATTGCAGGTATAACCAAGCACCAAATACTGTGGCTAGTTAACAGCAGCCCCTATGGTGAAGGAGACAAATAGACAGTAACACACTTTAAGCTGAATCGTGTTATTTAAAAAGGGGGCAGACAGTAGGAGCATAATGTTCAATCAATAGACACCTTTAACACACGCCAGATGATTGCAGGACTTTAGACATAGGTATCCCCAGGCTTTCATGTTTATGTACATGCTGGCATTATCACTGCAGTACAAGGAGCTGCTACAATGGTTAGAAGATTATGATTTATAACCATTTTTTAAAAAGTAGTTCAACTTACAGTTCAGTCAGTGAGTGTCACATAGAATTTTTCTTTTTCTTTATGAAACATTAGTGACAGAAAACTGTTTGGACATCTTAAAACCTTCACCCAAAAATTCTATATTTTTTGCTCATATCTATATAGAAGCTAGTAGTAGCTCTTTAGCAATTTCAAATTTACCTACAACTTTGATTGGTGAAATATAAAAGGACATACCAATGTTTTAGCAATTTAGAGAGATTAAGTAGCAACTAATATACTGTTATACAAGCTGGCGTTCCACTGCACCACAGCTGTCTGCTGTAAAAGGGTAGCTGTTTAAAAGAGGATAGTTGCTTTTGCTAGTCTGACTTGGATTCACTGAGGATGTTGTTTAAAATCTGGTAATTATCAACATTCACAGTAAAAGTTCTGGCAATATGGGATATGATGTGTTCAAAATATTCACTTGTTTAGTTACTCAGTCCATTGCACCTTATTGGCTTCAGGCACCAATAAAATAACATTCTAAGGGATTAGATGAACTGATAATAAACTTTGCATTGCCACATTATACCCACCACCATTTGAAAATGTATAATGTATTAAACATGTTTAATTAAATATGTGTTGTCTCTTTTTATTCACAGGTTTCATCTACACCTGTGGGGGTACACTGAAAGGCCGAAATGGCAGCATAGAATCACCTGGTTTTCCTTATGGCTACCCCAATGGTGCAAACTGCACCTGGGTCATAGTTGGGGAAGAAGGAAGTAGAATCCAGCTCATCTTCTTGTCATTTGCCATAGAAGAAGAATATGACTTCCTGTCCTTGTATGATGGACACCCACACCCTGCTAACTTCAGAACAAGGTAGGACCAGTGCTTTCAGTTAAGTTGCTTAGCATTTGAAGACTATTAAAAGCAATTTAACTGTTTTAGATTCTTTTGCATGATCATGCTTTTTTTGTAGATGGCCCTAATCAGTGGCAACAACACTCGTATAGTGATAGTTGATTGATTCCTTTATACTTATCAAGCTTTAAAAATGTCCAGCAGGTACCAAAATTATCCCAGTGCAATCTTGTAAAACTGCAGGGATCTTAGCTATGCTGCAAGATTATCTAAATTGTTCTTTTGAACACAGGTTTTTTTTCATACCACAAAGGCTAGACAATGTGGGTAGTCACAGATGGACTAACATCATGCACAGAATTATAAATTAATTGGATTATACCCAATGTGTTTTGTTTTAAACTTACAAGAAGCTGTAACAATAGTAAACACTTTTTAAAATGGCATGTTGCTTACAGCTAAATGGTCTTTTTACAGTTAAACGGGGGAAAAAAAAAATCTAATTTCTGCTGGTTTGTTTTCCCCAGTCAGAGCCATTAGAGGAAATTAAATGACCCATACCAACAGGGTGCGGCCCTTTTGTGGCACACGCTTCACTTTGGCTCAATCAGTGCCACTGTGGGTCGCCCTTAGTTATAGAATCATTTTATTGAGCTCCTTCTGTGATAACCAGAAATAACCAGAAATAAAATTATTCCTGATACGCCACAATCCTCACCTTCCCTTATGATTTTATTTGCCAATCAATACTGCGTAACAGCATTTGGGTTTATATAACAGCAAGCCTTTACTAAAAAGTGGCATCTGTTTAAAACATACTTCTACTTTATCCCATTGGTAATTAAATAGTACTATATTAGGATGTTTGCCACTGGGACAAAGACAACAACTGTATCCTGTCAAAACATGACACGACTTTATACTGATTAGCTGTTTTGTTTTATCCTTGGAAAAAAAAAAAGTCTTTTCTGACTTGCTCAGAAGTCATTAAACATGTAAGGTAGAGAAATGAGCAACCAACTGTGAGTTACACTTTTAATTCCATTTAGGATTATGCGGATGTGAAATTCCACGTGGAACTAAATCCTGCAATCAAGTGTATCCAACCTGAAAGCAAAGTAGGCTCAAAACAAGACATGCTTCTGCTTGTTGTTTTCCTCAAGAAACCTGCTACCTCTACACATATCTCTTTTTGGCATTTGGACGCAGAACGCTCCAGCTGATGTTGGAAAGACAAACAGAACTCTGATGACTCTATAATAACATATACATTTAACATGTAAAATATAGGTACAACGTTTACTATGATAATTACTTAAATAACATTTTAAAAGTACTAGCCATTACATTTTCATCATATTTTGGTACAACCAGAAACATCATTATATTTTATCAGAGTTTATATTGGAAAGTAAAAGGAAAAGAACATCGAGTTTTAACTTTTTTTATTTTTTACAAATAAAAAAACCAAAAGGTTTGGTATGCATTTGTACTCAGCCCCACTGAATAAATACATTGTTGAAGCATTTTTCCCAATATTCAAGTTGTGCCTGAGATGCTTAATTGGATTTGGGTCTGCACTTTGACCTGACCATTCCAACAATATGTTTTGATCATTTCATTGTGGCTCTGGCTGTGTGTTTTAGTGTTGTGGTACTACCGGAAGGTAGTACCACAACACCCAAATGTCAAGTCTTTTTGACCCAAATGTCAAGTCTTTTTGACCCAAATGTCAAGTCTTTTTGAGCCTAAAAAAGGGCTTTCTTCCATGTTTGCCTTCAATTTGGCTTCGTTCATCAAGCCATTGACTCTGACTAGCTTTCCTGTCCCTACTGAAGAGAATCATCCTAACACCATAAATGTACCACCACCATGTCTCACAGTGATGATAGTGGGTATGTTCAGGGGTATGTTCAGCATAAGTTTTCAATCACATATACTAAATGTAATCATTGTTTTCAGATGATTCCTGTGTCTCCAACATGACTTATGGCAAGTTCTAAACAGGACTTCTAATGAGTTCTTTCAACAATGGCTTCCTTCTTGCCAGATATGTGGAGTATTTGACAAATAGTTGTATTGTCAATAGATTTTCTGGCCTGAGCTATGCAGCTCTTCTAAGGCTACCATGTGGCTCTTAGCTACATTTCGATTTATGCTGTCTTTGCCCAGCGTGCCACTTTGGCTGGACAGTCGTATCTTGGTAGGTTTACAGTTGTGCAATACTTATTCCAGTTTCAGATGATGGAATAAACAATGCTACATGATATAATAAAGCTTTGGATATGTTTTTTGTAACCTAACCCTGCTTTAACCTTTTCCACAATTTTAACCTTAAACTGTATGCTTTGTTCTTTGGTGTATATTATGCTTTGTTTGTTAGTTTGTTTACTTATGTTCTTTAACGAACCTCTGACTTCAAAGAGCTAAAGAATTTACACTAAAATTAATTCGCAAGACAAGTTATCTATTTAATAATAAGGCTAATTCAAAATAAAGTTTGTTGCACTGGATTTTGGGGGGATAAGATTAAAGGTGGCTGAATAAAAATGCATACCAAACAAAAAAGAACTATTGAAAAATAGATATATATTTCCATTTTGTGCTTGTATTCTAACTTCTTAATCTTCAAACAAAAATAAACTGTATTTGGGAATGTACATTAAATACTATAACAGAACTTTTCTGTTAAAATGACAGCAACAAAAATAATGTCCATGTGCATGTAATAGCTTTTATTAAAATGCAACCTGAGTGTTAGAGGAACACCTATAATAGAAAGTTCTTCATGTGACAGCCAAGATGACCTCCTGACCTAGGCACCTTTAACAGTCTATTGTTGAAGTGTGAAGTATTGCAGATGGCATGGAGAAATCAGTCTCACTCTCTCAGTGTGGATGTATTAAAAGGTTTGGGAGAGCTGTCCTGGTAATGTGTTCAGCTAAATGAATCACTCTCTTTCTGGTTCCATTCTCACAGGAAGATACGTTTCTGTAGCAGGTGATGACGTTGCCTTTTAGGAGACACCTTAAACAAAAGTGCTTTCTTCTTAAGATATATGACACAGTAAAACATCAGAATCCAATATTAGCTACTTTTAAGAAGTGGAGTCTATTTCAGGATTTTATTTTCTGAGTATGTAAAAGTTCAATTCCAGGTTAAGCTCTCAGAATTTTGTTATTTACCCAGCTGTAAGGTTCTCTGTAAATTTTAGGCTTATGCAGCTGTTGAGCTGTTCTAAGCTGTCAGTACAGGAAAGTCTAGAGGATTATTACTCCCAGGTAGGATTGTGGCAGATTTAAAATTAGAAATCTCCTCTGTGTGTCCCATTAAGAAAGAGTTAAAATTTAGACTTTTGCTCCCTCTATGAACAAATTTAGTATGAAAGTAACATTTATACTAAGAACTAAAAAGCATTCAGCACAATATTTCCCGACCAATGTAAAACAGGGTGCTGGTCATTGTGTCTGTTCACCATTTTGTATTTCTGCAGTTTTGGTGTTTTTACTAACCATGTCTATTCGCGTATCCAATGAAGACTTTTGTATCAGCTTCAACTTTTTAGTTAAAATAATTTTCTACATTCTACTTGTAGTCTACTGTAAGGAAATTTTTGATTTTGTAACTAATATTCACGCTATTTCACACCCTTGAGTAAAAATATTGTGGGGTCACAATATAGATGTATAAAAGTTTGTTTATGACCAGCCACTCATGAAAAAAACTGATATGCAATGGTTAAGTACATGATATGAAATGACTTGTTTCTTGATACAAAAATTTACTTACATTGGAGTATACCCTGGACATATCTAGACAGAATCTGGAAACTTAAAAAATTTAAATCTAGAGATTCCTAAACAATTACCAGTAAACAGTTGTTCCTAATGATGAGACTGTTGCATATACAGTGAAAATGTCCAGAAACAACAGCCTCATCATTAGACTATTGTTTCTGGACGTCAACAGCCTAATGATGAGGCTGTTGTTTCTGGACATTTTCACTGTATATGCAAACTGACAGAGGTCAAAAGAGCTAGGTTGGGATTGAGCACATGAAGTGCTTTAAAAGCCATTTATCACCTTTGATAACATGGCTCTGGAGAAGCAGCTACTGTTTTCAGCTACTGCAACAATTTGAAAATCAATAAAATATATTCCCCTGTTCCCTGAATTTACTTAATTTCCCATCATGGTGGGGTGGAGTCACAACCATTAGTCATAGCAAAAGCCAGCATGCTCTCCATACCTTTACCCAGTTTATTGTAGAGTTTCCACCATAAGATGTATTCAATTGCCACAACTGGTGCACTGGCAATGCAATTAAGATTGCCATATTTCAAGCTGAATAATGAACATGGTGGTCTCAAGATATTAGATTCATGCCTAATATTTTGAAATATTTATTACCAATAGGCATTAAGATAAACAGAAAACTTTTAAGCTACAAAGTAATTTGTATCACAATTTGTATCACAAAGCACGAAAAAGTACTTCCATGAGAGAGAACAAAGACCAGAAGAAGCAACCATTGTGGATCAGGCTATATAAAAAAAAATCAGTAGGATAAAGTAAGGAAGGCATTGAAAAGGATGATGAGCAGAAAGGCAGTTTGTCCTGATAATGTACATGTGGAGGTATGGTCAGAGGGAGGTGGATTGTGTTTTTGAAGTTCTACTGAAAGCAAATGACAGGGTGGGTGTTTTCCCTGGACATGAGAGGAATAAGGGTTAGCCAGAGTAAGACAGAATACATGTGTGTGAATGAAAGGGACCCAAGTGGAACTGTGAGGTAACAGGGAACAAAGATAAAGAAGGTGGAGGATTTTAGGGACTTTGGGTCAGCAGTCCAGAGCAGCATTGAGTGTGGAAAATATGTGAAGAAACATGTCCAAGCAGGTTGGAACAGGTGGAGAAAAGTGTCAGGTGTGTTGTGTGATAAAAGAGTATCAGCGAGAATGAAAGGAAAGGTGTAAAAAAAGGTGGTGAGGCTAGCAATGTTGTATGGTTTAGAGACAGTGGCACACAGGAAGAGACAAGAGGCAGAGCTGAAGGTAGCAGAGATGCATATGTTGAGATTCTCTTGGAGAGTAGGATGGACAGGAAGAGGAATGAGTACATCACAGGGACAGCTCATGTTAGATTTGTTGAAGATAAAGCCAGAGAGGCCAGACCAGGATGTTTTGGACATGTAAAGAGGAGGGATAGTGAGTACATCTGTAGAAGGATGCTGAGGGTAAAACTGTCAGGCAGGAGGCATAGAAGAAGACAAAAGAGGAGACTTATTAATGAAGTACAAAAAGGTAGAGGGTGTGAGAAATGATGATGCAGAAGATGGGGTTAGATAGAGACAGATGACTCGCAGTTGCAGCCCCTGAAAGGGAAAGGCCAAAGAAAAAGAAGTGACAGTGTTTTGATCATGTCGTTGTGTCACCCAACAACATTTGTTTCCTGAAGGAATGTGCATTTTTATTGAAATTAGGGAAAACATAACGACGCATAACCCTCATTGATTTAAAATGGGAAGCACACTTTAATAATCAAATACAGGATGATTCTGTATTTTAAAGGACCCGGGCAAATATAATATTAATTTTTTTTTTTTTTTTTTTTTTTTTTTTTTTAATATAATATATATATATTAAATATAATATAATATAATATAATATAATATAAATAATATAATATAATATAATATAATTATTAAATATAATAATATAATATAATTAAAAATAATAATATAATATATGTTGATATTGCATCTCACTAAACCAATACCAGTTTCTTTTCTCATTCTTAGAGACTTGATTGTTTTTTTTTAAATGCACCACTAAGAACTGGCAGAGGGCTACATGTGCAATTCACTTCTTGCTATTCTGTCTATAGTCATAAAAAGGAGTCATTCTGATATTTGGTCTATTGCCAAAAAGCAGTTCTTTTATCATGGGGAACGGAATTTGTTGCCCCGGTTCAGCATTTTTAATCAGCCAGCTGCACTAATAAACCTTTTCTTGGACAATCCTGTGGCCTTTAGGCCTCAGATGCCCATACAGAGTTGAATAGATAAATAGAATAGAACAGACTACAATGGAGTCAGAGAGAGATTTTGGCACTTCTCAAGTGATTACTGTTTGAACAGGTGACACTGGAGAGGAGAGAGGCAAGGGGAGAAAGTGGAAGATCCTGTCTGTGCTCTTATTTGTTGATTAGGATTTCCTGCTTATTTGAGATAATAGGAAATGATGTGAGGAGTGTGTTCACATGTGTGTTGTTTGTGTGTGTGTGTATGTTCCTGTCAGTAAGGAAGATTTATGGCCTGAATGACTAGATTTGCCCCAGTAGTTAAGCCAAATTACCTCTCCTGTCTTATTTTCTCTCCCTTTCTCTCGTTCACCACTTTCTGTCTCCCTCTTCCTTTCCTTGACATGTGCACAGACACACACACACACAAAGATAAACATGAACATGGCCACAGGGCTAAATGATAATTTAAAGGTCAGAGCAATTAACAGGAAAATTGTAATCATTTAGACTGCGATTAACATGGATAACACAAATTCACATGAATGTTCAGGCGCACAAAATACACAAGCATGTCTCACACACACCAGTCTCTCTCTGAGGGTCCTTCTGTTTTTTTGTTCGGGTTGCACTTCCTCCCAAACATTTGACCGAGCTCCAAGAAAAGCCTGAATTAAAAATAAAAGCCATGGCTGACTTCTTTCAGTTTTGATGATCAAACATGATGCCACTTGTCAAATTGGGATTAAGCAAAGGCCATCTCTGTATGATTCAGTCATGATTTGAATCAGTGTTCCATATCAGAGATAACAGTTCAGGTATTTACTTGAAGATTACTTGGAACTTCGAGGGTTAAACTTTGCAGGGATTTTGGGCGAAGGGATGAGATAATATCCACTTAGTCCTAAAACGTATGTAGAAAATCTAGAATTGAAATATGTTCGCCTTGTGATGGACTGGGGACCTGTCCAGGGCCTCTTGCCCACAGGCCCCTGGAGATAGGCACCAGCTTTCCCGTGACCCACTATGGAAAAAGCGGTATAGAAAATATCTGACTGACTTACTGAAATATGTTCTTTGTCTAGATAAGCATGGTAAAAGAAAGTGGAGCATAGAAAAAGGACATGTAACTATTCCTGCTTCTAGATTCATTTCATAATAAAATTCTACATTTCTAAAAGTAGACTTCAAATTCCTACCCATCTGTACCTATACCAATTCTCAATTTACAGTAACAGTAACTTTCAGAAAAAAACACTTTAAAACATCCATATGTCCATCCAATGAACCAAGAAACAAACTCTGGTTATATAAAGTAACAGATTCAGAAACAAAAACCAGTTCAGGTTTGGAACCCCACTGAGACTCTTTTCCTCGTCAAGAGGGATCACAGAGTGTTCCCAGAGCAGAAGGGTTATATATAGAGCACAGTCATATTCAATTAAAAATTAACATTATTAAAAAAAAAAATACTTATTTCAGTAACTCAATTCACTAAATGAAAGACATAATATAGATTAACTACAAACAGACATTTTTAAGCTTTTATTTCTGTTATGATTTTTTTTCTTGCAGCTAATGAAAACACAACATTTAAGATTAGAATAGTACGACTCATAATAAAAAAAAAATTTAGGACAGAAATTTGGGTTTAATAAAAAGCATATTTAATACCTGCTCAAAGGTTATTACTTTCATAGGGTACATTTCATCCATCCCTTGAGTGAGTTCTGAGTATAGTATCTCACCCTCTATTTAGAAATAACCTGTCCCGCAATTATGTCCAATCAGCAGGCCTGATGAACGGACCTAATTTTTTTTTTTTTTTTTTTTTGACTGAGTAGAGTTTTGAAAGTCAGTAAAGGCCATAGAAAGACCTGTAAATCTTGCATAAGCCTTTAGAGCCAAATTTAATTTAATTTTTTTTGTTTTGTTTTATGTTTTCTATGTTAAATGGACTAAGACAGATGTTAAGCTACACTTTTGAGAAAGAAAACCATGTCACAATCCTCATTTATAACTTATCGCAACGTAACCTCACATTATTTTGTAGACTGTAACTCAGAAGGGTGAACTCAAAACTAGCCAATCAGAACTTTGCATTCTGTTTTTTTGCTGAACTTTGACTCCGTCTCCAATATGGTCAGAAATTTTGAATTTAAATCTGTTATTTGGATTTCCCATTTGCCATGAAATGCATCAAAGGAAAATTAAGGGAAAGTGTCATAAAATAAAAAAAAGAAAAATCTTTTTTTAGATATAGTCTACATAAAAATATACTTGAACATAGTCAATAATCTATGTTCAAACTGGCTGAGATAAAATAAACTATTTGAGATTAAATTTACAGTCAAGTGTCTTTCCATCAGGTTGTTAAGGGCTAGTCTGAATTCTGTTGGATTCGTTTAGCGTGTTTATTGTTGGGACTGTTACACTCCCTAACAGGGTGGCACAGAGTGTAACACAAAAAACTGTGACAGGGACACATGTGAAGAATTAACAAATGCCACACACCTAAGTGTTTGTAGCGTTGGCTTATTTGCAATGACCATCCCTACTCAGGCTTTTGGTGACATAAATTGTAAAATATATTTTAATTACACCATGCAGTACCATGCATGTATTTCAGTGGTACACTAATTACCTCTGTTAAACTAATTAATCAGAATAAATTGTGTATATATTGTAGAGATAATTCAACAAGCAAGTCATCCTGATGATGGTGCTGATTGTAATACATTCATTAAGTATGAGGATGGAGAGTCAAAAAGAAATGAGGAAAAAGGCAAGAAAATATGAGATAAAGGCAGAATTGAGAGTTAAAGTATTCATGGAATGGGCTCAGCCTCCCATTAAAACATGGAATGTGTTACTGTGTCGGGGAATATAAAAAGAACCCAAATACAGAGTCGAGAAGGTGTAGAGACAAAATACCTTTAATTGGACCTACAAAGAGAAACAAAATGCTTTGCAAGTTCAAAGGCAGTTCATCTAAAATCCCAAAATGATAGACTGAAGTAAATCAAAAGACACAACTGAGTTGGTTGTCAAACTGATACAGATCAAGGCTGGCTGCACATGCAGGATGAAGAGAGGCTAAGTAAACAAAGACATATTACAAATGGAAGAAGAGGAGACAGGACAGCATGTAGCCAGGGAGATGACAAGACAGAGGTGGTTATAATTAGGACAGAGCAGACAGGGCAAGTCAACCCAAAGATTACACTCAAAGGAAAATCATTTTCAGCAAGAAGTTAAGCAAATAAGAAAAAAAGCATTAGAAGACTTTAGATTCTTATTTCCTACTATTAACACTACATCACCTCAAAAAATAATCCTTACCATACCAATTAACTCTTAATTGAAATCAGTTAGCACTGCTAAATGTGACACACCATTAACAACCTAATATTTTATAAATTTTGATAGATTTCCTTGACTTAAACAGACACGCATCACATTGCATGTGAATATCATGCAATGCTAGATTTCAACTCTACACTGCATTCATTTAAACTTATTTTATGTGGTTGAGACTATATAATACAGGATACAAGAAATAATACAAGTAATTCATACACATATAAAAAAAAACAAGCACTGAAACATTTTTTTTTGCATGCATGTCAATTAGGATTAACAGTAATATAAAGCGGCGCCGGATTCATTTTAAAGGTGGGGGGGCTGTGGGGGTGTTGCGTCGCACATCCTTCGTGCATACAAGGTGCAGTACGGTAATGGAGCAGAAAGAATGCCGATCCTGAGGAAAACAGGAAAGTAACCTTCACAACATTTATATTAATGACATTTTTACAACTTTCCCATACATGACACTATTTCTGACTGTTGGCTCACTTGACTGCAGTTACCTGCTGAGTGGGGCACACCCGGTCTCAGTATAAATGATGAGACCGGACAAGTGGTTCCCAAAGAAGACGTTTTTTCTTCAGCCTTTAGGAACCAGTAAACCCAAGACCTTAAAGGGCTGTGCCTATTCTTATAGAATCTAGGGTTATGTAACCCCAGATTCGTAAGATAGAAGCTTAAAGAGAAGCGTAAAGGCTTCGAGTGCGTAAATACTCTGTCAGAGGCACCCTGCGCAAATGAACAGGGAGGATAAATCAGGGCGGAGGCTGACATGACAAACCTGCTGCTGTGGACAGTGATGACACAGCTTAACTGTAACAGTCCAGAAAACAGGAGCAAAACATAACAGAAGGAAAAACATCAGCAGCTGGATCATAATGATGCAGCACAACAACCTCCTGCGTGCTTCAAGTGGCCAGAGCAGAGGGCATCTGTTCGCTACACGGGAAAACGCGCAGTGCCAGGCCAGCTGTGGTTCTCACTGAGTCCACAGGAGGATCTGCCGTTAGGAGTGGACGACTTCCCTCACAGTCCATGGCCGAAGACGCTCCTTTGTGGTTTTGCTCCAGTTCTGCTGAACCCGCAGCCTCTGGATCGGGTCACAGTTCCTCCAGCAACCCATGGAGGAGCTGCAGGATCAGCAGAAAAATAAAAAAATAATTTTAGATAATCAAATTTGACCTTATATTAAATATATAGTTTTTCTTGCTGTTGTATTGTTGAACAGTATAGAATAAATTAAAGCATAATTAGAAGCTTGTAAAACAACAAATTTTGAACTGAGTTAAAAACAAATAAATATCAGTTTATATATTGGGTTCATATATTTATACATCCGACTCTAAGGGCTTCACCAGTCATGGATCTCACAGCACATCACTGAACTGAGATCTAATATAGCCCGGGAAATACCAAATATGTTCATGTTACAGGCTATTATTATATCACAAATAATCCCAACAACAATTTACTTAGAACAATCATTAGGCCTACATTGATACACAAACCGGTAGAATAATGATAAACAGGGGGGTTTTATTGTAAATCTGATTTGCCAGATGTATTATTTTCATATTAAAATAAAGAAAATTAAAAAATAAAATAAAACATTCTCTTCTGTTTTGTCGTTATGTTGTTGAACAGTTTTTGCAGAACTTCTGCTGACAAAAAAACTTTTTTTCCTTTTTTTTCATAATAACCAATTGTCTTTAATAAAAGAAAAAGTAAAACAGAAGTTCTTCGTTCATTAAAAACGGTTTAGTGCGTCCTGGTGTCTGGAGAGATTATGTGACAGCCGATCCTGACTGGCGTTGCATTCAGAAAACAAAACAATGACCCTGACCGGCTGCAAGAGGTCCTGATTAATTTTTTACTCTATTATTTCAAAGATGTTCACACGAACAGAGAAGGTCGTTGCTGTTCTTTTCATCTCCACATAGCGACCTGCCATCGGTGCACACTGCACGGTGCTGTTGCAAATGGCAGCTGCTTTTGGATCACACTTGGATGACAGACTAATAATGAACGCAGCTATTTGCAGTTTTAGTGAGATACTAACACTACAGGTGTTATAGAAACATATTGGCATCAACTCTTCCCAGAATTTGGCAACTTTGCGCTGAAACGTCCAGTATTGCACATTCATTGAGGCAAGTGGACAGGGGTGTTTTTTGCGCTTCTGATTTTATTGCGCATGTAAGTATATCACGCTGCGCATGTTTTTGCGGATGCTGTCAGGTTTCAAGAGGCACAAACGTTTTGTTTGTGACTCTGTCTGTCTCTAGACAGTGAGAGCGCCAGAGAGGGAGAGAGAGAGATCCGTCACAGCCTCTCAGCACAATCTGGTCAAGCCCACGTGAATTTTTTTTGGGACCAGATCACGGCCGGCCAGTGCCATAAAGTGGGGGGGCCAATGGCCCCCCCTATTCCGGTGCCACTGGTAATATATCATGTGCTACATTGGAATACTAAATATTATATTAGCTTTTCTCATGCAGTCATTGGTAAACAGCAAGTAAAGGGAAGGACTGAGCAGACGGCCTTGGGGGGTGCCTCTGTGATGGTGGAGGAGGTGAGGGAACCAATCTTTGACATACTGGGGTTAGTCCTCAAATTGCTTTAAATGACAGTAAGGTATTTGCTCCCAAAGAAAATGCCTACGTTTGTGTGTCTATTGTGTGTATAAGTGTTGTGGAAACGGAGGACTCAAATGCAGGTTACAGTTAGGTTCACGGTTAGAAAGATGTTTAGTAAAAACACAAATTCTGCTACATAAAATCACAAAAGTAGTCAGTGGCGGGTGAGGGACAGTGTAAACAGAGGTCAACAACTTTCTGCCGTCTGGTCAGTAGCTAAAGACCTACAAACTTCACCTGGCCATCAGATTAGGTCAAGAACAGTGCACAGAAAGCTTCGTGGGTTGTGTTTCCTTGGCTGAGCAACTGCATCCAAGCGTTACATTACAAGGTGCAATGCAAAGTGTTGGACCCAGTGGTATAAAGCCACCTGTCACTGGACTTGGAGACATGTCCTCTGGAGTGATGAATCATTTACAATCAGGAACGCAAGGAGACACCTGAGATTTCACCAGCAGTCTGAAATCAGCGTCTACATGCCAAGAGAGTCTGAGATTTATTTTTGCCATGCATGAATAGCAGGATTAAATACAAGTGTTGGAAAATACATTACATTGTTTTTGTGGCCAGATTTTCAGGATTTAAATAGAAAATAACCAGATTCAACATTTACTCCCAGCATAGTATTCTTCAAAACATGTTGCTTAATAGCTAAATTACTAAAAAGGCAAATGTTTATTTGGTAATGCATGGTGTAACTAGGTTAAATGATTCTAAAAATATGTCTGAATAAATGCTTCAGACTAAATAAATCAGCCCAAAAGAAAACAAAAGTCTCTACAGAATAATTAAGGGAAGCCCAAATACATTTAATGTGCAGTTTAGAGAAACACTTCATTCAGCACCAAGCACACTATCCAGCCCGTTTAAAAAAATGTATTGGTACAAGGCCTTGCTTCAATGAAAGGGCTTTTTAAATCTATATACACAGCACTCTCCTCACTTATTTATTTTTAATCTTCATCCAGAGTCCTATGCTCTCTTCTTTTCAACTCGCTCCATATTTGTCAACTCGCTCCAATTTGGGTCTGGGGACTGTAAAAACCACAGAAGATGGTTTATTTTGTTGCTTTATAAACAATTTGTGCCTAAATTTGGCCATAGGATTTGTATAATTACCCTGTTGAAAGATCCAGTGAAGACACATTTTACCTAAAAGCCACCAGATTTGTATTTAGAATGTCTTGGTATTTCAAAAGATTTATGATGTCATGCAGTCTTAACAAGATTCTTAGGGTACAACAAACAGGCCTACGACATTGCAGATCATCCATCTTACTTAATATGAGGTACTGTGGCCGGTGCTTTTTCACATATTCCACTTTTGTTTTATTCTAAGAACCTGCTTGAAGTGTTTATTTCCAAAAACTTGCATAACATACCTAAAGCACACAAAGGAGTCCCAGAAGAGTTTGGGAAGCTCCACACATTTATATTTAAGATTGTCAGATAAAATGTATTTTTATATCTCTCATAGTTATCATTTAGCCTAAATCCAGATCAGTTAGACCCAGAGATGACAGTAAAATTGCAAGTCTGAGAGAGACCAACAGTAAAGGAGAAAACAAACCTACAGCCCCAAAAGTGTAATCAGTTTATTAAAACACCACTGATTAACGTTTGCACCACTGTCACATTTGCAAGGGATGGATAGTTACATAGAACATGTGATTATTTAAATTAAATGTTCAACAGAAGAGCATGCACAAACTAAGATATTTAAAGCTTTAGAAGTGTGGAGTTTTTTTAAGATGGTGGAGCCACATCGGTTTTCGCCCCTCTTTGACTAACCATAAGCTTCACCTTCAAGCACTCACCTAAAAAACTGACTGCCTAATTCCTTGAATCACCACACCACTTCAAAAAATTTTAACCGTCCCTTTTGAAGATTAAAGATAAAGTAATCTGTTTAATCTTGCACTTTTCTTGAAGATTCTGTGTGATGCCTGTAGTGTGCAGCTGTAAAATTTATTGTTTTCACTGCAAACGGTTGAAGGCATTATTCTGTATCAAACAGTATATGCTCAGTACTTTTTTTTGAGCTAGCAAGCAAAAAGAAAAAGCAGAGCGAAAGAGAGCAGCTAAAGGGATGGGTCATTTAAATTCTCAAAAAAGAATGAATAAAAGTATGCAAAAAACATGAAAAAGTTGAGGTTTCTGTCTTTGAGAAAAACACAGATGGTGTAAAAGGGCCAGCACAATTTTGGGAACATGGGCTGCATAGCACTCATATGTACAGTGCTGTAAAAAATATTTTTACAGCACTTTTTAGGAAAAAAGCTATCCTGGCCTCATAAAAAATTGTTGCTTCTAAACCTGACAACTGTTTGTTTCACTTTTGGGAGCAGCAACTCCCATCAAGCGATGTTGATAACTGGCAATCAGTTTTTGGATTAATGTTGGCCCAGTTTTCTTTGCAGAATTGCGTTAATTTAGCCACATAGGAGGGTTTTAAAGCATGAATAACTAGTTTAGGGTCTTGCCACAACATCTTAAACAGATTTAAAGCTTTTTTAAGCCATTCAGGGGTGGACTTGCTGGTGTGCTTCACAACTTGAAATCTGCAATTTGTATTTACTAAGGTGACCTTTGTCTGATATTAAAATGTGTTTGAGTATCTGTACATGTAAAAAACAGATAAACAGGAGAAATCTGTAATAAGGGAAAATACTTTTTCACAGCACTGTATCTGGGTTGCATTTTACACATTAAATAAGTAAAAGGAAAATGAAAATAGTGCTCAGTGAGAGATGGTACAAGTGGAACTCTTGCCTGAGTCACCTGCAGAGAGGATAATAAGGGTAATCTGTGGGATCTGGACAGTCGACTCATACATATCATTAATCTCTTTATTCATTATCAGGCAGTTTCATGAAAGTCATTAGTTATATTTCATAAGTTACGTTCATTTTTAGCTTCTGACTTTGTTCAACAAATGCTATTGAAGAAAGAATATTTTGCCATTTTAGGAGACATAATTTTAAAAATGACAGGGTGAATATTTTGCCATTTTAGGAGACATAATTTTAAAAATGACAGGGTCGAGGGCTCTGTCTTTGTTTTCAGACCTTAAGTGCTTTGCTCTCAATTATAACAAGGTTATTGGCAAACATAAAAAATGAAATAGCAACGTAGTTCTTAAAAAAAGGCAGAACTATACCAAGTGATGAATTTCAAAATGGCAATCTAGCTTTTCTCACTAGAGCACATTTGTTTTGATGCACATCTCAAAATGTGTTCTCTGCTCTGCTTGAGTTAATGGCTAATTTCTGTGATGGACCCTACCTTATCACAAAAACACTCCATTAAAAAATATGAGAGAAGAGGGGAATACTCAAAGTAATGATAGTTATTTTGTTGATAGAGGAGGGCATTTATTTTTTAAACGGTCTCCAAGTGGGTTACAGTTTTGAACCTTCCACAAGCTCAAACAATTCTTTTTTTGACTTTTACCAAAGAGAAAAAGTTAAAATGAGACGAGGTGATAAATGTTGAGGGATTTGTTTTTCTAGTGGTGTAAATTAGTTTTGTTAACATTTTTTATCTTCAGATATATAACATATTCTGTCAAACCTTTCAGTCCCCCTCGTCCTGCCACAAAGAATACTTTATCTAAAAAAATACTTGGAGTCAAAAACAGAGGTTTTTCTGATACGAGTGGAATGAATTGAAATGGAACCCTGGTGGTTGCTGGAGTTGACCTGAAAAATGGAAAAGCATCCTTCTTTAAAAAAAAAAAAGTGGTCATTTCTCCAGTTTTTCAATTCAATCTCAAATATTCAAATTCAATTCAATTTCATTTATGGGATCCTAAAAAATTGGGCTAACTCCCCATGGGTGGATCACAAACGTGTCCTTAAATTGGTCCCTTCGAGTTTCAGTTGCTGAGGTGGGCCTGTTCTGGTTGCCTGCGACTGATGTGTTGAGGCCTCTGGGCGGGGTCTCTTCGTGCCTTGGTGCTGGGGCAGTTTTTTTTTTTTACCTGTGCCGGAGCGGTTGGTGAGCGGGACCTGTCTCAGGACTGTAGGGATCCCCCTGTGCCAGATCTGGGGACTCACCCCAACTATGCCTCTTTGGCAGTCCTGTGGTGGCTTATAGCTGCCTCCTGGGCTTCTCTCGACAGATCTTGTAACCTCTTTGTGTGGGCCATATAGCTGCCTGGGATGTGGCCTTTGTGTCTGTCTAGAACCTGGCAGCTGCTTATCGTATAGCACTTTTCCAGAAGATGTTTAAAATGTCCAATAGCAAACTAATTGCGGACCCCTTGGACAACCCAACCACATGAAGAGTCTGCTCTTTCCGTTGTTGCTGGGGTTTTCACCCCAGCAGTTGGGACACAAACTTGCTGTAGCCATAAACCCAACCTTCAACTCAAACCAAAATACACCTATTTCTATGCATACACTACCAGTCAACATTTTTAGGTCACACCTGATCTTTCATTTTCCCTATTTTTTACCACTTTTTTTTTAATTACCCTAACATTTCTACATTGTAGGATTTACTTAGGGAAGACATCAAAAAAACCTATCCAAAGGAAAGTTAAAAAAGTAGTAATTTAAAATTAATGTAGATACAAAAAAAACTTTTAAAAAAATAACTCAAAACAACAAACATTTTTTTTTATTAATATTAAGACAAAATAAAGCCCCCCTTTGCTTTAAAAATTTACTGCTTTGCACTCTCTGGCCCGACATATGAGGGTTAGTAAACCTGAAATGGTTTTTTTTTGATTCCAAAAAATCTTGGAGGAGTTTCCCAGAGAAATGTGGAAATAAATATTAAAAGAATAAACCCATTAAAAATGAGAAAGATGTGTCCAAAAAAACTTTTTTTTTTTACTGGGGTAGACCTGTACACACCACAACACACACCCAGCTTCACCCATACATTAGGCCCCAAGTAAAAACTTGACCACATAAAATAATCCAAAATGGTTGAAGGGGTCATGTGTGCAGGTCTAAGGTTACTATTACATCATTCTGTTGGCCTGCCTGTACTTTTTGATGCTAAATGCCTGTTATTTGAGGTTTAAATAAAGTCAATCAGGCAATAAGGATTCCAAAGATATCCCTTTTATAGAACAAAACCTTCACAGTGGCAAACCACAAAAATGTATTCATGCAAACAGATTCTCTAAAAATCATTGCCTCACTATGCATGGGTATGTTCAAGAACAGGACAACACTGGAAAAAAAGAAATGTCCAAAAAAACTATCCAGCCAAAAAAAAAGCAATTAACCCTGTTTTTGAATATATATCCCACTAAAAACTGATGTTCACAACACCTCAAGGCCCTGCTAAGCCTTTAAACTTGACATCTCTACTTTAAGAGTAAGTATTAGGTCTGAAAAGCATGCATTACATGGATGATGTGATGTGACATGAGCTTTAGTGGAATGTGGAACAGGCCGAAAGGTGGGCTGAAAAATGGGCCAGCAGACCACATTGGCACATGATGTTTGTCACATGTGAAAAAACGCCACAGCAAGACAGTTAAAACGCATATCCAAGTTTGGTCCCACAAAAAAGGTAAGATACTCATGCTGGGTGAGGCCAAATTAGCTGGGCATTTTTTTTTTTAATCAAATTTTTTTCATCTCTCCTGGCTCTCCTGGTTCTTCCTGTTCTTGCCCTGACCCAGTTTGTGTCTGCAATCTTCTGCAGCACCAATTTTACACCTGGCTAAGTCACCACGTCACACAGACACACACAGGATGCAATCACAAAACCCAAGACACAGCCGACAACTGAACTCATACAAGCAGCAGAAATTCACAAACAGGCATAGAGGCAGGGACTTAATTGCTTGCCTGCTCAAAGTGGCCTCAGGAGGAATGCACTAGTACACGACTGCCTGGGAAAACAACAAGCAGTCATGTTTGGTGTGAAAATAAATTTTGATTTCTTTTGTACAATTTGTCCACAAGCAATTGGACCAGCAGCTTTTCCTGCATGGGGGGGGGGGGGGGGGGGGGGGGGGGGGGGGGGGGGGGGGGGGGGGGGGGGGGGGGGGGGGGGGGGGGGGGGGGGGGGGGGGGGGGGGGGGGGGGGGGTGGGGGGGGGGGGGGGGGGGGGGGGGGGGGGGGGGGGGGGGGGGGGGGGGGGGGGGGGGGGGGGTGGGGGGGGGGGGGGGGGGGGGGGGGGGGGGGGGGGGGGGGGGGGGGGGGGGGGGGGGGGGGGGGGGGGGGGGGGGGGGGGGGGGGGGGGGGGGGGGGGGGGGGGGGGGGGGGGGGGGGGGGGGGGGGGGGGGGGGGGGGGGGGGGGGGGGGGGGTGGGGGGGGGGGGGGGGGGGGGGGGGGGGGGGGGGGGGGGGGGGGGGGGGGGGGGGGGGGGGGGGGGGGGGGGGGGGGGGGGGGGGGGGGGGGGGGGGGGGGGGGGGGGGGGGGGGGGGGGGGGGGGGGGGGGGGGGGGGGGGGGGGGGGGGGGGGGGGGGGGGGGGGGGGGGGGGGGGGGTGGGTTGGGGGGGGGGAAACAGGGGGGGGGGGGGGGGGGGGGGGGGGGGGGGGGGGGGGGGGGGGGGGGGGGGGGGGGGGGGGGGGGGGGGGGGGGGGGGGGGGGGGGGGGGGGGGGGGGGGGGGGGGGGGGGGGGGGGGGGGGGGGGGGGGGGGGGGGGGGGGGGGTGTCATCCACAGGGGGGGGGGGGGGGGGGGGGGGGGGGGGGGGGGGGGGGGGGGGGGGGGGGGGGGGGGGGGGGGGGGGGGTGGAAGGGGTGGGGGGGGGGGGGGGGGGGGGGGGGGGGTGGGGGGGGGGGGGGGGGGGGGGGGGGGGGGGGGGGGGGTCTGGGGGTGGGGGGGGGGGGGGGGGGGGGGGGGGGGGGGTCTACAGTGGGGGGGGGGGGGGGGGGGGGTTGGGGGGGGGGGGGGGGGGGGGGGGGGGGGGGGGACATTAGGGGGGGGGGGGGGGGGGGTTTGGGGGGGGGGGGGGGGGTGGGGGGGGGGGGGGCACTGGGGGGATTTTTGGGGGGGGGGGGGGGGGGGGGGGAAAGGGGAAGCACATGTGCCATGGGTGGGGCATCATTTCTGTGTGGGGTACTTACAGGGGGGGGGGGGTTGGAAAAACAGGGGGGGCTTCAAGGGGGTCACTAGATTCCTCTGCTTTACTGCAGTCATTTGGTGAAGGACCGTTTAAAAAGGCAATGAAATTCTTGGAAGGGGGGGCTGGATTAGAGGACCTGGGGTCTTTGGGGAAAACAACCAAATATAATATATGTTTCTAAAATGTTTTTGGTATCTTTTTCTCTATAACATGATTTAGAAAACCAAAATTTTAGGCAAAAATGGGGGGGGGATGGGATCTTTTGTAAGGGGGGGGGGAAATTGATTTTTATTGTCCTGTTCACTTAGCTCAATCTTTTTAAATTGTGCAATATTCGGGGCCTGGGAAGCTTGAATATTGAGCAAAAGGTTACTGGGTCATCACATCATCAGAAAAATGCCTAAATTCAGGGGGGGGGGGGGGCACTCCAATTTTCAGGTCACATGGGGGCATCAAGGGACTTGGCAAACCTGTCAGGGTTGAATTCAGTCCAATCACCAAATGTCTGGGGGGGATGAAAGATAGGAGCTCATGATGCAGGATTTACTTGGGGTGGAATGTTCACCTGGGTGGGCTGTCAGGGACAGCAGGGAGGCTGAAACATATTTCTGCACAAGTATTAAACTGAACAAATAGTTTTTTGTACAGGGAAACATTGGCCTTGGTTTTATTTAAGATGCATGAATTACATTTAAATAAAAAGAAGTAATAATTTTCTATTGGTGCACAGGGCATCATACCATTCAGGAGACTGTAGATTACCTTTTTCTTACTACCAAACCTGGTGCATGACTGAAATGGAGTGCAAATAATACACAATGGTATGAAAATTTTGAAACTTCCTTATTGGCACAAAATTCCCATCACTGATCAACAGTCCCATTTGCTTAGTCCTAGGACTTCAATAGGAAGCTTGTAAAAATAAATATGGTAAGGAACTTTTTTGCTGATGTCCTTCCCGGGTGGTGACAACTCTGCAGCAAATACACATTTAGCATGAGATTGAGTTCTTGCATGTAATAGGCAAATTGAAACTAAAGGCACCTTTATGATTTCACCAACCAGAAGGGCTGCAATGCCAGCAGAGAAAATTTTAGGTAGACTATTTAACTTGTTTGATTTGTAGTTTTCTGAACTTTTGCACATGTAAGGTAATTTTACACACCAGAATTTTGACGAGGCAGAATTTGTCCATGCAATGTTACCAAACAGCCTTTTAAGGGACGTTGTTCCTTAAAGTCACTTTTTTAATGCCTGTTGCTTTTTGTGGAAAACACTGTCCCAGACATAAAAGACGAAAAAATGATTTTCTTAAAGATGAAGACATGTTTGTTGCGATTTACATTTTATTGAAACTGAATTGGCAAAGTGTGAAGACAAAAGAGATGCCCCTTTTGGACAATGAAACTGAAACACCTGGTTTTAGACCACAATAATTTATTAGTATGGTGTAGGGCCTCCTTTTGCGGCCAATACAGCGTCAATTCGTCTTGGGAATGACATACAAGTCCTGCACAGTGGTCAGAGGGATTTTAAGCCATTCTTCTTGCAGGATAGTGGCCAGGTCACTACGTGATACTGGTGGAGGAAAACGTTTCCTGACTCGCTCCTCCAAAACACCCCAAAGTGGCTCAATAATATTTAGATCTGGTGACTGTGCAGGCCATGGGAGATGTTCAACTTCACTTTCATGTTCATCAAACCAATCTTTCACCAGTCTTGCTGTGTGTATTGGTGCATTGTCATCCTGATACACGGCACCGCCTTCAGGATACAATGTTTGAACCATTGGATGCACATGGTCCTCAAGAATGGTTCGGTAGTCCTTGGCAGTGACGCGCCCATCTAGCACAAGTATTGGGCCAAGGGAATGCCATGATATGGCAGCCCAAACCATCACTGATCCACCCCCATGCTTCACTCTGGGCATGCAACAGTCTGGGTGGTACGCTTCTTTGGGGCTCTCCACACCGTAACTCTCCCGGATGTGGGGAAAACAGTAAAGGTGGACTCATCAGAGAACAATACATGTTTCACATTGTCCACAGCCCAAGATTTGCGCTCCTTGCACCATTGAAACCGACGTTTGGCATTGGCATGAGTGACCAAAGGTTTGGCTATAGCAGCCCGGCCGTGTATATTGACCCTGTGGAGCTCCCGACGGACAGTTCTGGTGGAAACAGGAGAGTTGAGGTGCACATTTAATTCTGCCGTGATTTGGGCAGCCGTGGTTTTATGTTTTTTGGATACAATCCGGGTTAGCACCCGAACATCCCTTTCAGACAGCTTCCTCTTGCGTCCACAGTTAATCCTGTTGGATGTGGTTCGTCCTTCTTGGTGGTATGCTGACATTACCCTGGATACCGTGGCTCTTGATACATCACAAAGACTTGCTGTCTTGGTCACAGATGCGCCAGCAAGACGTGCACCAACAATTTGTCCTCTTTTGAACTCTGGTATGTCACCCATAATGTTGTGTGCATTTCAATATTTTGAGCAAAACTGTGCTCTTACCCTGCTAATTGAACCTTCACACTCTCTGCTCTTACTGGTGCAATGTGCAATCAATGAAGACTGTAAACCAGTGGAAAACAACAGAAAATAACATTAACAATATTATTTATTATTCTATAAAATTTCTGACTGATATTTCTCTTGTGTCTGGACCTGTGATCCATATGCAAACAGTGTTTTCAGTTAGGAAGAAGTGAGATATGTAGAAGTGTTTTTCAAAAATAAAAATATTAGTCTTTTGGAGCCTCTAACTGATTTTTGCCCAAGAATGTATTTAGCTCCAACCATCTTCCTATCGGCCTGAAGAAAACTCAGCATGACACTGCCACCATGTTTTACCTTGTAAAAGGTGTGTACAGGGTAATGGATAGTATTAGCTTGGATTGTGGCAACTTCAAATGATACTTAAGGCTTTGTTTCAGCAAAGGCTTTCGTCTTTCCATTCTTTTATAAAAGCCTTGACGATTTATTGAGGACAATACTAATAGCTATGTTTCTCTATAGATTCTCCCCCCTGAGCCATGAATATCTGCTGCTCCTCCAGTGTTACCATGGGGTTTTTCAACTTCTCTGATTAATATTGTCCTTCTCTGCTTAAGGTGACCGCTACTGTAGGTTAAAAGTTAAGCCATAATTATTTTTTTTATTATTATTATTTTTTTCGGATGAGTGATCAAAAAGTTATGCTGGAGGTAATTACATCGATATATTGTTTTAGGACCTAACCTTGCTTGTTACGTTTCCACATCTTTATCCCTGACCTGTGTTCTGTGTTCCTTGGTCCTCATGATGCTGTTTGTTCTTCAGTATTTTCTAACAAACCCCTGAGGCCTTTACAGAACATATCAAGTTGTACTGTAATTCCATCAAACACAGGTGGACTGTTTTTTACTTAGTTGGTGACTTCTGACGACAGTTGATTGCACTAGGTTTTGTTTGGCGGAATCAGAATAAAGGGAGCTAAATACAAATGCATGTCATACTTTCAGATTTTTGTTTGTAAAACAAAAACTATGTTTGTGTTTTTCCTTGCTGTACTTACTTTTCATGAATATCCACAGAGAGAGTGATTTCATTGTTTTGATTTAACTAGATTAATGTACACTTTTCAGTTTTGTTTCACTTTTGAAACTGGACTTAAAATGCTAGTAACACCTATCATCTTATGAATTTTTCTTGAGCGTAGAATCTTTATAAGATCAAATAAAGCTTGATATCTAATAAAGCTCTGTTCCTTTTCAAGAACTTTTGATGTAATAATGACTGCTAAATATGAGCATGCGACTGTAAAGTTCTAGTAATCTTGGTGGGAAAATAACAATTCTCTCAGGATGCTCACTATTCCCCTGACACGAATGTACAGCACATACAGTACACACCAACACACTCAAACGGTACTTCAAGGGTTGTCACCAAGGTTTCAAGCTGATTTCTTTCCTCAGGGGAAAGATGACTATGATCATCCACAGAGCCAACCCACTGTCCCTGGAGGGCGGGGATGGATACACTGACTGGCAATACATACAGATTAAAGAGAGGAAGACAAAGGCAAAGGGAATGGGGAAAAGGGGATGTCAAGAGAGGACAGTTTGGGATTGAGTGTAAGTAGGAACAGCGAGGACAACAAGGAGACACAAAGATACAAAAAAATCAGGAAAAGCTTATCTAGTGCCTTTTCTGCTCACTGATCTGCACCCTGCATTGAATGCTTTATCTAGAAATTTTGAAACTGTATGAGACCTTTTCTGCAATATTTGGGCAAGCATAGCAGTTTTTTCTCAGAAATTATGCCAGCTAAACAGTAACAACTTCATCATAATACAAGCCACAAGTGACCCTTCAAAACACTAAAATGTCTTCATGAATATACTTGTTTTTATCCAAAATTCCACCTTTACCTTTTAAAATGAAGAGGTAATTAGTGTGTGAACTCACACATCCTGTAAGCTTTTATAAAGCTTGCTTTTTTTATATAAGCTTGTGGCATTTGTCCACACAACAATTTCTTGATTGACTCCTCTAACCTCCCACCATGTCTCTGGAGTTTTTTGGCAAAGTGGATCGTTTTTTTTCATTATATGGAGATATCCAGATGAAGCTCCACTAATGGGAAGTTTTTACTTTGAAGAATGCACTCATCAGTACTCTGTGTGTTGACGTGGGATGAAAGAGGAATTATTCCTTTTAGTGTTGCATAACACTAACGGTGGAGATGTAGCTGGTGTGACTCATTCACATGACATTCCTGTTATCCTGCTCCTCTTTTATATAAAAAGTAAGAGTTGGAGGTGTTCACACTTTGTTAATCTTGCTATTTTTATACCTTCCTTTCACAGTGTGGGATTATGAATTTTGTACTTTCTAAAACACAAGAAAAAACAGAACCATCAACACTAATACCCTGCTATTGTCCTTCATGCAGCAAAGGCATCTATATTATGAGAAGAGTGTTCATGAAAAAATGTATGGAGCTGAATACAGGGCATTTCTACAAGAACATCTGTTAGAGGTTGCATAGACTTGAGACTGGGGTGGAGGATCACCGTACTACAGGACAAATAATCAAGACATGATCATATCTTAGAGGGTTCCTAGGCCCAACATCAATTGCAAGTCTGTAATAACACTTGAAAATTGTTGTTTCCAGATGCTGATCATCCTACCTGACTGAGACTTGGCTATTTTGCCAAAAATAAAAAGGGCAGCAAATTTAGTCTCTACATGTGCAAAGCTGGTAGAAACAATACACTTGCAGCTGTAATTGTAGCCGAAGATTGTTTTCCAAAGTATTGACTCAAGAGGGCTGAGTACATTTGCATTTGTAAAAAGAATTTAAAACATAAGCACATCTCACAAATTCGTCTTTATAAACATCTAAATGATTATTCCTAAATGGCAAAAATGGTTTTTAAGGGGATAAAAAACCACAAAATTCACTTGTTCTTTGTATGGCAAGGATTTAAGAAAGTAATGACATTCAATGGCATCTATAAAGGGCATTGTAATTAGGAAACCATTTTGGAGCATAAAATTAAAGGACCACCAATGGTAAAGAATACATCTATTCTCAGTGGTTTTAAGTATAGTAAAAGTTAATATATTGGTTTTATTTTTCTGTTTTATTATTTTGTGTATACTTCTGTAGTATGATGTTTTATATCTGTTTTTGTTGTTGATTGTCTTTTTTGCTTTTCTTTCACAGGTTCTAATATTGTAAAGCAAATAATTAAGAAAAGGAACAGCATAATAGGCCTGTAATGTTGTCTTAACAGTAACTCTTGTGATGTTCTGCTCTGTTAGTGCCTTGATCATTTTGTATCATTGCCTTACTTAAATTAATTTAGGTTTGGTTAGAGTGTTGTGAAAAATTGAACACATATAAACACAAGACAATACTGAGGCTAGCAAAAATATCAGCATACGTTAGAAAAAGTCACTAATTTAATGGTTATGACAGGCATAGCAGTGGACAAATAAATCTTTGCTTGTCATTATTAATTGATGTAATTGTAATTTCATGAGTCATTTGTTATTCTGTTTAGTTTTTTTTTTAGATCATAGACAAAGAATTTTGCTGTTAGCATTAAGAAAGCATGTAGTAAAGCTTGCCAGTTTACCGTAATTATCAAACAGTTTGAATTGTTTATGAAACGTGTAATTATCTGTAGGTAAAATCCACCAACAGGTACTGGTTACCACCTCACCTCTTGGTGGTGTTGCATCACAGTGCCTAGAACTGGAACTCTGACAAGGTTTAGCTTGAGAGAATACTGCCTAACCCCTGGGCACTAAAATCATCTTGGTTCTGCTGTTTTTAAAGGGGGACGTATCATGCAAAACATTTTTAGCCTTTAAACATTTTGTTGTGTACTTGGAGTCTGTAGGAGTGCATAAAAGTTAAATTTAGTCTCTGCAGGTGTTGTGGAGATACCTTTATATTCTGTTTGGGTCATATTTTTCAGTCCGTCCAGTTTTATCTATTCTCTGTTACGTTTTTCCAACTGTTACGTCATAGTATTTGCTGCGGAACAGCTAAATAAAGTCATGGACTTCCATTTGGTCAATTTCGCGTATTCATCATTTTTATTTCTCGCTGCGATTTTGTAGTCCAAGCTCAAATATGCCCACGCTGCAAGAGGATACGTTTGGTTCAGCTGTTGGGTGTATTAACCCGCATAATTTATTACACCGTCCCCCAGCATCAGAACCTCTTTATAGTGCCTGGTTAAATTTTATATTTCATGGAAACTTTCCCACATCAGTGGGGAAATTCCTCTTTGTCTGTGTGAAGCATTTCAAGGACGAGTGCCTTCAGCAACCTCCACCAGTATCAAGAAGGATTTGCTGAAAGGCTTAATCTAATTAATGGATCACTTCCTTCTCTTTTAGCTCATTGAGGACATAACGGTACTGCACGTTTTGAATATTATTATTACTTTAACAGTTTTTATTCTTTTTGCCGTTTTTGCCCTGTTCCTGTGGCGCTACATAATTGTATCTCTGTTATCAAACTACAAAAATGGCTGAACGTGTTAGGGCTTGCGAGATAGAGGACCCCGGAATGCAGACTAGCAGGCAGCATGACGGTAAGTGCAAAACGATTTAATAAAAAACAAAAACTCACTCTCAGAAGAGGCAGGAACAAAACAATAAACGGACAGGGAGGAAAGGCTTGGCATGATCCACAAAACAAGACGTGAGCATGATTTGGCAACTAGACATGAGCATGAAAAATGTTTCCGCGATGAATGACAGAACTGGTGTGTATTTATGGAGTGAGACCAGGTGAAACAAGACAGATTAACTAGGTGCAGGTGAACCGAATAAACTTAATTGACAGGAGAGAACAAACGTGACTGGAGCAAAACAGGAATTCAAGAATACAAACTAATACACTATGAAATTAAAGCATAACCAGATACAAAAAACATAACTTGATAAGACATGAACAAAACAAAAACTAAAGCATGATTAGGAAAATAATAAACAGAAGAACGATTCAAAACCTTAACTGTGAAAAACATATAAAGAAAAAACCCGAAACCAAAAACCAAACAACCCCAAATCATAACAGAACGGGTATGAAGTGTCTTAGCATTTAAAGAGACCATACCAAAAAGAGTTGCTCTCAGACGCACCTCAGAACAGGGGTGAAAGACGGGCCTGTGGACCTACAATAACAAGGAATTCGGACCAAAGCTTTATAGTTCCACTTTTTATAGACCACAAATGAATGTTTTAAATGTGAAAAAGAAGGATTTAAAAGCATGATATGTTCCCTGTCTAAATCTGTCACTCAGATTAACTGTCTCCAAGTACCCGTTTCTGGTTGCATGTGCATTTGACACTTTTCAGATATATCAGAAAATCATCTCAGCACCTACAGTAATTACAGTGCTTCGGAACAACCCTTTTACCGAACTTTACTGCAGCCATTTGGTCATTTGCTCATTGGGGAATACAGAAACACAGTTGTGCATCTTTTAAGATTATTTGGGTTCCGGTAACACTTTCAGTCCCTACCCCAGAGGTAAATTAAAAGAAATAAGAAGGGACTCAGGTATAATGATACATAAAGGCTCGAGCACAGAGAAAGTTAGAACCATGCTTTTTTCTCTGCTCTGTTGCGCTCTCCATTATCCTTCAAGGCAGAAATACAAGAATTCAATTAAAAAAAACATGTAGTGACCTTAAAACACATGCACATGCATGAACACCCACGGGCTTGACATATCAATTAATCACTGTCTGTCACTTGACCATTATAGCCTCTGTACCCTCAATGGGCCAAGGGAATTGCATAAATATAGACAATTTTTATGAAATGTCATTCTGCTGTAAATTGCCTCAGCTCACCATGAAACAGATTGTTTTTATGTTCACATATTTGTTAATATTAACATGCTTTACTGCTCCTTGCAGCTTCAATTCTTACAAATATGGATAAACTTTGATCCACATACTATCAACATGTGATGGACAGTACATGCTAAAAGTCCTAATAGTCATTAAATGATTAATATACTTCACTCAACTATTGTTTTAAAAAAGTAATATAGACACTACCAAAAGGTGGCAGTAATATCTGCGTGTTTAGCATTCACCATGATACTTTATAAGTCAGTCTTGCTTGACAAACATTTCTACAGCATGAGCAACATAGCTCTCATACTCCATGATTACCATACATAGTACCACTACTACAGAACTGATCCAGGATACAGCTCAAATACCATAGCTATGACCCAATAATGATTTCTTTTAATGTCACACTACGCTATGCAGTTTGTTTACTCACCTTTACATGCTAGAGGCTTGAAACAAAAGTGAAATGTACTGTATAACCTACCTTGTGAAAAATTTAGCTAAAAACTATCTGACTAGTTGGGGGCACTCATAATGCATGAAAATTTCACTCCCAGATGATCGGTTGATCCTTAAACATAAAAAAACTAGACAGTGACTTCACACCCAAAATAATTTTCCCCATGCTAAAACAGCAGAATGCTGAAATCGACACACTTGATCCTAATACAAATGCACAGTTCAGACTGGGAATGCATCAAAAAAGACACAAATTTTTCAATGATGTGACATGACTTGATATTTAAAAAAAAACTCTTATTTTCTTTAATTTAAAGACACCGGTGTTCTTTTCAATACCCCAACAAAGATAGCAAGATAGCAAGCATTGTGGCAGCAGCTTTACAATCATCCTGCACATAGGCACGCGATTATGTTGACATCGGACAGAAAAGTTGGGAAGATGGGAAAGACAAACAGTAATTTTTAAATGCCCTGATTTAGAACATTTACATGCTTAAACTCCAAGATGAACACTTCTAACATAACATTTCATGACACAACACACACATGTCCCCATCCCTCCACGTGGATCTATTGGATGATTCAAATAGGAATGAACACAGTTATAGCTGAATAGCAGAATTGCTACATAACATAGCATAACAGCACATAACACAAGCTAGACCATAAAAAAAAAAACTTGCATGTATAAATGTATGTAAGGTGTGGAAAAGAAGTAGGAACCTCATAAGTAAAGTCACCATATAACTACACAACTTAAAGATATTAGCATTTATATCTGTAGTTAGATGAGGGGTTAAAGCTCCAGGGGACTACAAATGCAAGATATGAATAAAGGCAAATCGCCCAGACTGATACACAAAAAACAAAACCCATGGGACATGACCCAATGTCCACAAAGCCCATAGACTAAACAGACACATCCATCAAAATACCAAGTAGTGGTGAATATATATATTTATTGAATATGCACTTGAATAAACACTTCATGTTACAGTCACAGTATAAAAAAGTGCTCATTTTTTATTTCTATGGTTTTTACAGACTTTGCTGGTTTTCAGGGATTTGGAGATGGTGTGTGTGATTTTTATACACTCTAAACGTTAGATTGAATCATTTCAGAACCTGATAAAGACCAGAGTATTTTTACATTAAAACGAATGAAATCTTTTGATTCACAGACAATGTACTTTTTTTTTTTATCATCACTGTATACTACCTATTGCTGCTGCTGTTCCATAATTATCTGGATCCTGAATGCGTTGACTCCACTTGCAATAATTTTGTCTAAACATCAATTTCTGTGTAATTTCCGACCTTAAGTAGATATAGAAGAACTCACAAATGCACCATTTCCTTTGTACTGAACAGCTGAATTTAGTTTTTACATTTTAAAACATATTACAGAAAATGTAACTGCTAATATTATTTCGTCGTTTGACTTCACATGAACACAAATGATAGGACAAACTTTTAGAAATAAACCACATTAGCCCTGGATCACTAGGTCATAGTCATGCAAGCACATATGAGAGTTTGTCATCAGTTACATTATTAATAAATGTATTTCTGGATGTGTGAGTAACATAAAAGCCTGTGGATTTTCCTGTGTGGTTGTTTGCTGGTTTTAACGAATAAAATAGAGTTATATAACCACAGACAATATACCACACAATATACAATATCAGTTCATACAGACCATACTCAGCTGCTCCGGCTGCTTTTATTGATTTTTACTAATTGCCAAACAAGAGAGGAAAAACATTATAAAAGTTCTAGAGAACAGACATATTGTGCAGACAAAAGCTTTAATACTCAACAAAACCATGCTTGGCTGTGTAATAGTCTACATTTATACATTGGGTGGTTGTATTTGTGTGTCTGTTCTGATATAAAACTCTAAAGTTATGTTTTTTTTTCTTGGAATAATTGACAAAGTAATAATCAACAGGTGGGTTATCACACTACATACATATTACAGAGCCTAAACCCAGTACATTTTACTAACAATCAAAATGCCACAACAATGAGAGTGTGTTGATTTTAAAAAAGTTAAATGCAGACATGACAACAGAATTGAGACTTACAAATTAGAGATGAGAGAAAAAAAGATCTGACAGAAGCACCATGCTTCAATTAACAAATAAACTAAAGAGTAAATTAGCTAATAGATATATCAAACATGAAACAAACAAAACAAACCTCTGAGATGTTTAACAGATTCCAATAAAGCCTAGCTCTTGGTATTAAAATAAGAGCAAGGGTAAAGTTTATAACACAACCTGCACAAAGTGTAGTATCAGAAATTAACAAATTTTTGGTGAGATCTCTGCAGTTTAGGATCTAATGATTGAAAATAAAAATGATTGAAGTTTGACATTTTATAGTTTAAAATAGAGAAACAGACACTTAGTGAGCAAAGTATTTCTAAATTTAAGAAAAATCACTGTCAGACTATGTATTGTATTTATGTATTTCTAGAATTAAATTACATTTTTTATAATAAAATATTAACACCCCAATGTTTTGGGTTTCTAAAAACGCCTCTGCTTCAGACAATACTTGTAGCAGTTCTAGGTTTTGTATATATATAAAAAAAAACTTCCCTCGAAGCCTTCTGAAGTGATGGAAAAATAGCAAGGTATACATGTGTGAATCCTTTAACTTCATATTTCTCAACCCACATTTTGGCTTTGTCTCTCACTGTCCCATTCTATCCTCTCTGTCCTACTTGTCTTTCCGCATCTATATATCTCTGTAATGACTGTCCCTTTAAGGAGCTGTCAGTCCCGACACCTCCCTCTAAATGCCACAGGACACATCCAATCTATCTCTCACCTATCTAAAAAATACAGGTGTGTGTGCATGCAAGCGCACACACCATTTGTGCATTTCTACATTAACGTGCATCCCTTCTGGGATATGCATTTATGTGACCGTTATCGCCGTTCTGTGTGTGCGATTTTCAATGGTAAGTGATGGGCTAGCCAACAGCCTAAACAAGCTTCAGCTCAGGGGGGAAATGCTCACTATCTATCTAACTGCCTGCAACGGAGAGAGACAGACTGAGGGGTCAGAGGGACGGGATGCTTACTACATTCATCATTTAATAGTGGAAGCAAAAACTGCTTTTGACACAGTGACATTGAACCTTTTTAGGAATGCTCTAAAGAAGTTACATAACGTAAACAAAAATTGGTCAGTATTTACAAATGCTGTTTTATTTTTATAATGGACATAAATTATTAGGTTTTTCTTCTAAATATGTCTGCGTGTATTTTAACCATTTATACTGTCAAGGTTATTAGTTCATATTTTGTTTTATTAAAATTAATTTATTATGCAGTTTGTAACACACTATGGGCTATATTTAGGTATCACCAAGATATGCTTGTTAAGAAAATGGGATTGTAAAGATGTGGTAATAATCACAAATAATTTAAATTATATTTAACTGGAAATAATTTACCAAAAGTAAAAAATATATGTAAAAATTTTCATAGCAGGAAATATTCCCACAGGTCTCTTTGTCACTCAGTGGGATATAACTATACAGTCTTAAGGGCAAAACACTAGTGAGAGCCATTAAACATCAACAACAATATTGGAGGAATCATTCTCTTCTACTTTTATTGTGGTGCTTTACAGCTAACGTCCTTGCTTTGTAAGAAACCAATCCACTGACAACCACACTTCTAAGAGAGATGAGGAAAACTCACATTGTAGATGTTGAGTGATTACTTTCTGATCCTTCTCCTTTCATCCAGTCTTAATACAATATACAGATGTAAAAGAAAAATTGCACACCCCACAATGAGCTGTATGTTTTTCTAACATGTTTGGACATATAAATATTTAATATTAATTTTAGAATTGCTGAACAATTTAAGTAATACAAAAGAACAACAAAAGCAGAAGAAAAGACATTTTCAAATATTCTATAAGATGTAAAAAAAAAATGCATTTTGTTGGGGTGAATAAATTAGCGCATTCCAAAATTCATTACAACTTCAGTCAGTCATTTTCTACCGCTTATTCCTTAGTGGGTCACGGAGAAGCAGGTGCATATATCCAGCAGTCTATGGGCAAGAGGCGGGGTACACCCTGGACAGGTCGCCAGTCCATCACAGGACAACACACAAACAACCATGCACATACTCATTCATACACCTAAGGGCAATTTAGGGTGACCAATTAACCTAACAGGCATGTCTTTGGACTGTGGGAGGAAGCCGGAGTACCCAGTGAGAACCCATGCATGCACAGGGAGAACATGCAAACTCCATGCAGAAAGACCCCTGGCTGAGAATTGAACCCAGGACCTTCTTGCTGCAAGGCAACAGTACTACCAACTGCGCCACCGTGCAGCCCTCATTACAACTTAAAAAGCATAAAATGACTAAAAGATATATCACATCAAATGCACAAATTGAGAACATTTCTTAGCATTTTGAATAAGTGTTGTTTTGTTCATAGTTTTGTGTGCTCCTGACTGTTGGAGTGAGAGTAAACACCTAGATACATTTGAAAGAGCTGTCTGATGTCTTAAGACAGAAGACTGTAGCAGCTTTTGAGTCTCAAAAGAGTTTAAAATCAGCCAATCCATTGTTTGGAAAATAGTCTTCAAGTGGAGGAAGTTCACAACTACTGCAACAGTAAAGACCGCTCAGGTCTGGCCATCTAAACAAGTTCACCCAGAGAGCAAACAGCAAGATGCTAAAGAAGAGTCCAAAAAGTAAATTATGTCATTATAGGCCCTACAGCAGGCTTAACTGTTACAGGGCAAACCTGTAAAATTAGAAAGATGCCACCAAAGTGGGCAGCGCGGATAAGAAGAGGGGGTTAAACGGGGGAGTGGTCAGGAGGACGAGGGAAAGTGGCAGTTAGCTAATTTTGGTATATTGAAACATGGAGAGTGAGCAGTGCAGCGCTGGTAGTTTCACCACAGAAAGATTTTTGGAGGTGGAGGATTTTTCACCCTCCTTGTCACCGGAGGTTAATAGAGGCTTTACAGAGCCCATGATGGCCTGAGCCTTATCAGTTCAAGCCGCTGGCTAAAGGCACGATGCCTGAAGCGGGTGCTGCCGAGGGAGTGGAGGAACGCTACGGGGTCTCAGTGAGACGGTCTTATACCGGAACGCGGGGGCTGTGATGAAAGCATATACCAAGCTATACCATCTGAACCATTAGGAAAATTCAACTGCAGTAACCAGAGTTCAACTCTAATAGGGCAGCACAAAGACGGTTTTAGGACAAATATTACATAAAGTTATGAAAAAATAGAACAGTACCAAAGTAAAGATAGCACCCGTAAGGCCAAGATTATACAGTTTATCTGCAAAAAAAGTTGATTTGGGGTTTAGCTCCTCTTAAAGGATTCTGGACTGCTTTTATCGTCTATAGTCAAAACCCCAAAACACTTAGACTCATCGAATCTGAATTGGATAAATCTACACTTAGTCTACAATATACTTTGTATGTATGAATGTATGAATCATATTTTACAATGGAGAAAACAAAAAAAAAAAAAAAAGAATCTTGAATCCTTGTAGTCCAAGTAAAACTTGGACTGGAATATTCTACACTGATTTGATAGAATCTTGCCTTCCCTTACTCTCATAAACCCATTACCTCTCTTTTTCTGGTCCCGTGAGCTAAATTGACAAGCCGTCAGTTTGATGTATTCATAGATCATCCTTCTTTAAAAAAAGGAAAAACCTTGCACTTGAAAACTACAGAAGATAGAAATTGTCTCCACAATTAAAAAGGCAGAAAGAGTTTAAAGTTTTTACTCTCATAACCTTGGGGGTTGACGAAAAAGTTAATCCACTATCCAGCTCTTGTCACAGGGTCTCTTTTTCGACTTGAACAGAACAGTCCCTGTCAACGTTGAAGACAAACCTCCTTCTCTTACTTCCTCCATGACACACCACAAAAGGATTTATCATCCTTGAACATCACAGCTATACTGTAAAGGATAGCGAGTAATGGATGTTTGCGATACTGGATGCCAATAAGTGTGACAAAGTGAGACCCACACAGACATGCAGCTGGATACAAACAGACATACGGGTAGATATACACCGATGGCTTACGACAAGATAGACGAAGAAGAGAGTCAGCTTATCCTTATTAAAATATATTCACTAAAATACTTCTTTCCTTTTCTGGGTACACATGCACATTCATGAACACGCACAAAAACCAACACACACAAGCACTCTTGAAGGTAGCTATCTGAAGGAAGAATCTGTTTTTAACCTGTTCAGACTGTCAGTCTGGTGTCACAGATTGTATCCATTTAAGCATATCTGTTTGAGGGTTGATGAGCTTTACTCTGCCCTTTAGTGACTCAGTGTGTATGGGTTTGGAGGTCACTGAGCCAGAAATGTGTCCTCTGATTTATGATACAAGATACTCTGAGTCAGCGGATACTTTTAGGGCTAAACAGGATCCAAATATGTAGATGTGAAGAAGGTGCAACATTCTTTAAAACAAACAAATATGCTTAAATAATTTGTACTAGACAACGAAATAATGTTATATTGTCATTAAATTGAGTAAAAAGAAATCTAATGGTTGGCAATGTTTTAATAATTATTGAGTAATAATGTGTGCTGTTTCATTCCACCTAGAGTTCGACTTTAACTTGATAAAATGCTGGTTTTTGGCTTTCAAGGTTTCAAGAGGTAATGTTTGTGGAAAGTAATCAATTCAACACTATTTCCAGATTTTTTTCATATATATATATCGCCTCAACACATACAAAGAAAAATAATAATAATAGAATTACCAAACAGGTGTTTTGTAGTCTTGGATCATCCTGGCCTTACAGTGGGTACATTAGAGATTTTCCTGTCACCTTTTCTGGGGTACATTGAAATTAATATTTAGGTTGCAATGTAGCTCACATCCCTTTCCCTCTTATTGTCAACATGTTACTCTGATGAATGGACTGGGTCATTAAGGAAGCTGTAAAGGTGACCTGTTTAATGAAGCTGCTTGTGTTTGTGTATTTCTTTGTTTTTGTTTTTTTTTGAATGTACAAGTATGACTAATTTAATGGATAGCGTACAGCTATGGTCAAAAACCCTCCGAATCCCTATGCTGCAACCCCCTCCGTCCAAAAAACCCAGACATACAGATGCACATGCACACTGAACTACACACATAGATCAGGAGAGCTAGTGGAAGAGTGATATATATGACAGAGCAATGACTATTGACCACATGTACTGTAACCTGAAAAATGACTCTGTGCAGCCGTGTGTGTGTGCCACTCAGGGAGGTGTTGTTAATCAATCAGTCACTGGAGACCCTGAACTTTGAACACCCATGAAGGAAATAAATCTACTGGACATGAAGATGAAATACAGGGACGAAGGGAGAAAAGATGGATATTGACCCTTTCCTAGCACTAGCTTTTAACCTCACTCATTATGTAAATGTGAGGACATTTGTAATTCCAACCAAGTTCTAATGTTCTAAAGAGATGTACAACAAAGTGAAATTAACATTGCATTTCTTGAAATACTCAAACAGTGAAAAAGTAGACTTATATATAGATTGTAGAACCCTCGAACTTTGACCAAACATTTTGTTCTCGGATATGTTCCAGAACTTTTAAAATGACTAATAACACCAGTCTACAATTAATACAATGTAAAATCGTTCATAGAGGATACTATACAGGTCAACGGATGTTGAGGATGGGTTTTGCACCATCTAATACTTGCTTACACTGCACAGGCAATATACCCCTCAATTACATCCACGCACTATGGTTATATACACCTGTTCAGAGGTTCTGGCGCCTGATATGTGAAGACTTATCAAAGTATCTCAGATGTAATATTTCATCTTCCCCCTCAGTTTGCTTGTTGGGCAATTTAGATTATGTCACCATAGAGACAAATTCAGCTCAGATGGTTTTCACTGCCTTATGTATTGCTAAGAAAACTATCCTCATGAATTGGAAAAGTAAAAACCGTTGTAATATTAACCAGTACAAAAACCTTCTGTTGGATTATATAAGTCTTGAGACAGCCTCTGCCTCCTCATCAGATCAATCTCTCTGGGCTCCTTTAATCGGCTCCATCACCTAGCAGGAGTGGGGCACCTTTGGCTTCGCCCTGTGGGGCATTGTGGCAGATGCGGGGGGGTGTCTGGGTTTGGGGCATTTCGGGTGTCCCTGGGCTGGGGGGTCTGGTGCAGGGGCTGTGGCCCCAACTGGGGTGGGGCTTTGGTGGCTCTCTGGGGTGGCATCTGGTGGCTGCATGCGATGCTTTTGGGGAGCCTGTACCGGCAGACATAGGTTACTGGCCTGGTGGCCGGGCTGCTTCTGGGCAGATCTGGGATGGACTTAGGGGCTCTGGGTTCCTGGGGCGTGTCGCCCCTGGGCTGGGGTCCGGGCTGGGCCGGGTGGTGGTTTGGGTCCGGGCGGGTATGTCACCAGGGTTTTTGGCCGGCGCATGCTCTGGCATCTGGCCCTGGCCCGGGGGCCTTCGGTGCATCGGTGGGTGTAAGGGCCTCCTAAACTGGCGGGTAGGTACCATCTCATTGCAGGTGCCTTCTCCTTCAAGGAGTGCACTCTGCTGGCGGGGCAGAGGATCTGTGAGAGTGTGTGGGGCGGAGTCAACCTGGGTGTCTAATGTCTTCTGTGTTCTGGGAGCAGTTCGAATGTTGTGGTGGGTGTAGATTTTCTTCCAGGATGGAGGTGGGTGGTTAGCTTTGGGTGGGGATGGGCATCGTTTGGACCTGGATGGTTCCGATTCGGATTCTGGTTGCTTGTCCAGATTCCGGTTCCTGACGCTGGTCCCAGTTCTGTCTGGGGGAGGGGGGTCGGAGGGGTCTGAATGGTTTGGCGGGCGGGCTGGCCGGGGCTCATCTGAGGGTGGACTGGTCTCAGCTTCTTGGTGGGTTTTGGTTTTGGCTCTATGGGCTCTCTGCCTTTTGTAGGCTTCTGTGTGGGTTTTCTCACAGGGCTACCTCAGGCAGGGGCATGGTTGTCGGGCATGCACCTGGACCTGGATGCTATTGGTATTCTTCTCACGTGGGTGCACTTTTGCAGGGAGCTTTGTTTTTGGAGGGCTGGTGGGGTCGCACTGGCATGGTGTGGGCTTTGTGCATGGCTTCCGCTTTGGGTAATTATTACTGCGTACTGTCCTCCGCTGTTTGGCGTTCTGTGGTGTCGGGGTGGTGGTCCTGTGAGTGCCGGCTCTGGCCTCTGTGATTTGTACGGCAGAGCGGGCATCGCTGGGCTCGGCGGCTGCATCGGGCCTCTCGGCCTAATGCTGAGGTGGGGTTTGCTTGTCTGCTGGGTGGTTCCGGGTGGGTGGTGTGTGCTTTGGGTTGGTGGTCTCCACCGTGCTTCTAACGATGCATGGAAGGATGTGTGGTGTTGCTGTGGCATTGGCTCGGGGGGACCCACAGCTTGGCTTGGCTCTGTCGTTTCTGCTTGGCTGGCATGGATGTTGGTGGTTCTGCATCTCGGGGAGGATGGGGGGTGTGGCCTCTTTGCTGTGCGTGCTGTGGCTTTTATTTGCCGTGGTGGTGGGCGGGGTGGTGCATCACGGATTCCGCTTGACTGCCTGGCTGCCCGGGGGGTCTCGGCTCGATTGTCTGTGGGGCGTGCAGTGCCTATGCTGCATTCGGGTGGGCCTGCCATTTTGGGTTGGGTGTTTCTTGTTGGCGACCTCCGTGTTGGTGTGGGACACGTTTTGTTGCCCTGCATGCCTGGTTGTGGCTGGGGTCTGGTGCCGGGCCTCCTTTGTGTGGCGTATTCTGGTTGCGCTGGGCCGGCTGGTCTGCTCTTTTTTCTATGGTGGGGCCGCACTCTTGGTCGATGCTGCATACACTTCAGGCTGGCTCCTTTTTGTTGAGGGGCGGTGGCTCCTTCGGGCGGGGGATGGGGTGTCATGGCTGAGGATCGGGGTTTGAGGGTTTGGATGGTTACGGGGGGGCTAGGGCTGTTGGTCCTGGTTTTCGGTCAGTTCTCGGGGCCTGGTACCTGTCCATAGCCTTTCGTCCGATGGATGTGCCTATGCCTCCGTCCCTTGTTGGAACTCGGCGAACGGGGGTGCCTATTGGGGTCAGCTGGGGAGCTGGCTCCTTGGGAGAGCATTTTGTCCCCCAGTCCTTCCCTCCCCATCTCCGGACACCTCCCTCCACCCACTCCATCACACTACCACTCATGTAGGGCCTTGGGGTGCAGGTGCGTCATTGGGGTGCCGCAAGGGATTTCCATCTTTGCGGCCCCATGGAAACCTGTGCCCCAATTTTATTGTACAATGTAGACAGTCATTTATAACATTTTCATGGCATTCATATGTAGGGCCTTGGGTGTGAGTGCCCTCAATGCTACTAAGAGGGAGGGTATTTTATTACCCTAACCTCTGGTGCCTGCACTCACCTCTAAGGGTTAAGTTGCATGCAGACATTTAGGGTTCTGGGTGCATGTTTCCCTTTCACGGACTGATGGGCTGGGGCTGCTGACAGTGGCCGAATGGTTGGGTGGGCTTGGCGGTGTGCTGCTCTGCTGACTGTTCTGTCTGGTGGGGGGGTCAGGGTGGCGGGCTAGGTGGTGGCATGGGGGACTGCAGCGTGTGGGGTGAGGGGGTTGTGTCCTCTTCTTGCATGTAGAGTCACTGGGATCTGGATCGGCTGAGCGGTGATGGTTGAGCTGAGCTGGATAATGTTTCTACCTGGGCTATTGTTTCAGTGGCATTAATGTGGTGACTGTGTGGTTGCGGGGGCTGGGTGGGGGACACCGGCCTCGAGTGCTTGCTGCTGGCCGGGGACCTCTTGCCGGGTGAGTTTGTCCCTTCTTGGTGTGGGGTCGGGGGCTCCATTGTGAGCTTGGTGCTCGATGGTGTCTGCCCTGTTGCGCCTGTGGGCAGGGGCTGGGACAGCATTGCGTCGGGCCCCTGCCTTGCTGTCGCGGCGCGCTGTGTGGTGGGGGTGGGACGCGGCGGGGGTGCTCTTCACGGGGCTGTGTGTGGAGCTTGCACTGTGTGGGTCTTGCTTCGTCGGCCTTTTAGGGATGAAGCTCTCCTGTGGGAGTGTGCTCATGTGCTGTGGGGCGGTGATTCATGGCGTTTGGGTTCGGGGGGCATGTGATTTCTGTGTTCTTGTTGGGTGTGGCCCAGTGAGGAGATTCATGTCAGGTTCATTGGGGGTGGAGGGCTCACGGGGTTGGAATCGAAAATCATTGGGGGTTGGGACTATTTTATTCTGTGGCGGCTCTGGTTGACGGGCTTGTTTGGACCATGTAGACCCCTCCTTTATATAGGTCCCCTCCCCGGATTAGGATGGGGGTGGTTGGGGACTGGAGTCGGGGCGGGGGCTCGGGATCCTGGCTGGGGTTGCTCAGGTTCAGGCACGAGCCCGGACTTGCCCAGACCAGGTTCAGGTGCTAACCCTAACCCTAACCCACCTCCTGGTTCCAGGGGCTGGTTGTCCCTATGGGGTATCGGCACCTGGACCCGGGAGTATAGAGTATGTATGGAGAGTGTGAGTGAGTGTACGACATCCATTGTTGTTTGTCTGTACGTTGGGTGCGTGGGTGTGAGTGTTCTTATGCGTATGCATGAGGGTGGGAATGTGTGATTGTGTGTGCCTGTTTTTTGTTTCAGGTTGGGTCTTGGGCTGCTCCCTCTCCTGGATCAGTTTAGGCCCCCATCGAATGTGGCGCCTATTACCTCCCCACTACGCTACCTGCCGGTGGTTGATATCTCTGCCCGCCGGTGTACTTGTGGTTCTTGGTATCCGGGGCTGGGTGCTTTGGTGTGTGCTGGCTCACTCCTGGTGGCTGCTAGCCCGGGCCTAGACCCCTGGGCTCGGTCGGCCTCTGCTTGGGGAGTGATATGTCCCGTGGTCTCGGGTCTCTGGCTCCGTGGCTGGATCTGCTCGGGAATAGATGGCTGCCGGCGGGGCCTGTGGGCTTGTTGCTGCAGCTCCCTGGGGCTTCTGCACTGTGGCTGCTGGGTGGTTCACCTGGGATTCTCCCCTGCTCCTCTCTTGGGGAGTTTCGGTAGTCCCGGCAGGGGTTCTCCTGGGGTTCCTGTGCGCTGGGGGACCTTTGGATGTCTGTGGCTTGGATCTCCTCCTTATCTGTCCCGGGTCCAGGGGGACAGGTCTGTGGCTCCTCATACTCACTATTGCATATTTTTATGGAGAAACCTTGTATGCACATGCGGTCTTACACTCAGACCCACAGGCGTTTAGATTCAGGTGTTAACAGATACCCAAATGTTATATATTGAGCCGCATTTACCACTAAATACATCTTGCATTCATAAGTACCGTGCACCTTTCGGTAAAAAGGCTGGTAATACGAACATTTCTGCAGGGGTAGAACCAAGCAGGATCTTATCTTGTATTCTCTTCATCCTTCTTTCTTTCCTCCATTCTAATCTCCTTCTCTCCCCTTTTCCTTTTTGCCCCCCTTTCTCTCTTTCGTGCTTCTTTTTTTTCCTTTCCATTTCTGTCTCCGTGTCCGTAACAATTGAAATAATCCCACAACAATTCTGAGTGCTTCTCTGCCGGACAGGACACGGTTAAGAAAAAAAAAGAACCCTCACACACAACTTGCAGATCATTCAACAGAACAGTGTATGAACACAAACTGGTTAAAGAAGATGATTGTGGATCAATGATTGATGAATAGAAATGCAGTATGGTTAGATTTTTATAATAATGCTACTGGATTTTGTTAATCAGATATATGGGCAGGAAAAGTCCTGAAAATCACTTGCGATGATGAAGTAATGCTTTTAAACTGTAAGTGAAGTAAATGCGGTAACTAAAGGTTTGAGCAGCAACAATGTTGTACGAATTTAAGCCACTGTTTAAGAGAAAGTGTAATGTTGAGTTGAGACAGGAATAGAGCAGATGTTGAGGAATTGGGGAAGTGGGAGCCGTGGCTTACAGTACAAGATTAATGACTGAGGCGAGGGTGCAGGTCGGAGAAAAGGTTAGCAGATGACTGAGGACTGAGGTGATGATGGCTCATGTCAGGGAATTCCAAGGAAAATATCACTTTATGTGGCGGGTAACTGTCATGATTTGTGGGAGTTTTCGGTTTCTTCTTATTATTATTATTAGTATTATCATTATTCTTGATAGATTTCGAATCATGCTTCTGTTATTTTCCTGGTCATGCTTTAGTTTTAGTCTTCTTGTTCATGTTTTTTCTAGTTAGGTTTTTTGGACCTGGTTATGCTTTAGTTTCAGGGTTTACTAGTTGTGTTTAAGTTTGTATTCAAGAGTCTCTGTTTTGCTCCAGCCACCTTTTGTTCTCTCCTGTCTGTCAATTAACGTTATTCAGATCACCTGCACCTAGTATTCAGTCTCCTCGTTTCACCTGGTTCTTGCTCTATATATACACCTCTTTTCTGTTCATTCCTCATGGAAACATTTTTGGATCACCATCTCTGTTCATGTCTTGTTTTTCGGATCATGCCATGCTTGTTTCGCCTGCCTGTTACTGTTTTGTTCCTGCCTCCTCCTGTGAGTGAGTTTTTGTTTTTCTTAAATCTGTTCACCTACCGTCATGCTGCCTGCTTGTCTGCATCCGGGGTCCTCCGTTGCACTAATCCTGACAGTAACCAATGGAACAGCCATGGCAACAACCACTGACCAATAAGCACAAAGAGTGTAGCAAAAATGCTCTATAAAATGGACAAGAATAGAGGAACCAGTTGGTGGTTTCCTCGCAAAAGATCAGCAACCAAGATCAGACGGAGAAAGACACTGCAGATGAATCAGAGGACCTGAGACACAAGACAGCTGATAATCTGCACTGAAAAGAGGATTAACATGTTTGCCCTGAACATGCCCGTGGCTTCAATTTGAGTATCCGATTCCAGCTGTTGCAGTTTTACCCAGACAACTGAAGTAAACATGGTCAGTGAAAAACTGGCTGCTCTGAGTTTCAGGCTTCTGGGAGTCCTGAACCAACCTCTGTTATACCTCAAGTGTTTCCTTCAACTCTCTGGAAGTTACTGACTATTAAGACATACAATGCAGTGCAAAGGTTTTTGGCAGGAGTGAAAAAATGCTGTAAATCTATGTTTGCTCGTATGGTCAGAAAGCCTAGCAAACAGACACTGGAGTCAGGGATATTATTCTGCAACCATGTCTTAGTGAAACACATAATAATGCATTCCCGAAACTGGGTCCTCTGTAGGGCTTGGAGTTCATCCAACTTGTTTTCCAGTGAACTCACATTGTCCTTTATAATCATTGGAAGAGATTGTTTGAACTTCCTCCTTCTCTCTCTTTCTTTTGCTCCTGCTCTGCATCCACGGCACCTCCGTTTGAACTCATCAGGGATTTGGGGTTGTAATTGAAGTATTATTTGAGCTTTTGAGACCGGAGAAGATAATCATCCAAAAAAATCTATTTTTATCCACCACAAGAGGAACTTGAGTTCTTTAAAATAATTAATCAGAATGAAAAGTACCAGAGCAACTCAAACCTGCTGCCACCTTGAGCACTACAATTCTAAACCCCACCCCGCCTCTATAAGGAGATCTCCTGCTCCCTCCTCCACCCTCCTCTCCACCGAAGCTCAACACGGTTTTCCGGCTCATGGTTTAGCTCCTGATCAGCCATCGCCGCTGCTTCCGACTCCTAATCCTGTTCCTGGTCCAGTTCCGGAGGGGTTCATGGAAGAACCGCTTCCACACAGCCTGCTAATTGCCTGCTCTACGTCGCTGGCCCGCTGATCGCCGGATCTGCTGGGGACGGCCACCAGTCCAGCTGCCTGAACTCTGGGTCTGCCGGGGACGGCCTTCGAGCCGGCCGCCTGACTCATGCCCTCCTTCCAAGGCCCCCTCCGCCCACCCTGGTTGGGTTGTTTTGTTTTTGGTTCTAGCGGAGCATTGCAGCTAACACTATAATGCTCTGCTATATATATATATATATAAAGTAAAAAGAATATATTAGAAACTGCTTTGGGAATATTTAAATTGCAATGGACACGGAGATGGAAACGAGAAGGAAAAAAAAGCAAGAAGGAGAGATAGGTGGGGCAAAAAGGAAAAAGGGATAAAAGGAGAAAAGGTTAGAGGAGATAAAGAAGGATGAAGAGCATACAAGATAACACCCCAGAAAACTTCTTCTATTCTACTATATATATATATATATATATATATATATATATATATATATATTATATATATACTGTATATGCGTATTTTCCCCTGTCTCTTTCTGCTACATTTCTGTCTGTGTAATGGATACTAGTGCCAGAAAAGATCTAAAAAAAAAAAAAGACTTCATACATAGCAAAGAAGATGGCAGATAGGACAATTTATGACATTTATGAATTTTAAAAACAAATCCAGCAAGGGGTGATAAACCTCAAAGAGGTGGTTTAATTGCAAAGAGTATTTATTTTCTACAGACTTTAATAAATCTAATATAGAATCTCAGTTAATACCTGATGAATATTCAGTGACGGTCCACAGACACAGGTGTATTGCGGCTTGAAAAATGAGGATCAGCTAATTGAAGAAAGATGGCAAGCAGGCGTCAGTGGTGCAGGGGTAAAGCGCGTAACACACATACAGAGGCCATATTCCTCAAGGCTGCCGTTGCAGTTTTGAGTCCCAGCCCCATCGATTTTTACGTTATGTCCTCCCCTCTCTCTCACAAAAGTTGCTAACTGTAGGTTTGCACAGGCCTTATTGACTCAGTGTATCAATGTCATCAGAAATGTGTTTTACAACTGAAAATTGCCAAAAAAAAAAATAAACATCTCGGATCTAAAAGCCCTTTGCAGGAAACGCAGAAAATACATAAGAAATACATAAAAAGCATCCGTAGAAAAAAAACTGCAATTGTCACAAATGGTGTTACTGTATATTTTTGTATGACACTGTGGAGTGTCATACAAAAATCTAATGCAAGTCTAATGAGAGTCCATGAAACCCAGAGTGCGACACTATTATCTTTGTTAATAAATGGGTTTGTGTTTCTCAGCCTTGACCCCCTAATGTGCATAATTGCAGTGTTTCTCTCATTCAAGACACTTAGTTCAAAGCACGGGTCAGCTCGTTGTCGTGCTCTGCGGAACCCTGATCATGACATATTAGTTATGAATTGGATCAAACATATGAGGATGGAAAGATCTAAACCATGCGCAGTGGGAGGTCACCAGAAAGAAGGTGGGAGACACTGCTGTAAGACAGATTTGTCAGATGCTCATACGAATATTAAATGCATTTTGCATGATGAAACAATATAGAAATAAAAGAAATAGGAACCTGAAGAAGAAAGTTAAACAACCACACCAAAATATAAAACTATTTCTAGAATGCATGTCCTAACATAGCAGGTTTTCTTTCAAGCACATTTGTTCTAAAAATGTATTGATATGGTTATATCTTTTAAAGTTATAGCAAGTCTAATTCTTTGAGTTAAACAATCTAGCTTTATTAATTTTTATTTTACACAAAAGGCTTTCCAGAAAAGATACATAATCAAAATCCTATGCAAAATACCCTTTTATTTAAATGGGATCTATTTAAAAAGAAAGAAAATTAACATTACACATTTCTTATGGTAAAAGGGAGGTGCTACATTGATTTATCAGTCTCTGTTGAAAATCACCTTACTAAAACACAAAAAGACATTATCCGAATGCTTTTATAATGTAATTATTCTGTGCAGTACTAGTGATTGCACATCTTTAGATGACTTATAGATATAATAAAACACCCACAAACAGAGAAACCTAAACCTGTGCAGTTGTGCCATTTCAGTGACCTTAAATACAATGTAACAGCGTACAGAAGTTCAGGTTCAGGCTCCAACCAAGCTTTAGACTTTTACAGCCCTACAATTTATAGGAATTTGTTTTCAAGCTAAGAAACACCAACCTGGGTTGTAATGAAATGGCAATGTTAGCAGACTTAATTAGATAATGACAGCATGTTTTTGTAAGCAATGTAAATAAAAAAGTAAGAACCTTTTGTGTTATTGTAATCCTTTTTGCTATTTAATTTTGAATGCACTTTATGTGTTAACATGTTTGCATCACAATTTCTATTGCAAATATTAAAGCCCAATGTACTATAACACAACCTAATAAAACTTGAAAAGCTCCAAAACTGCAGTGACCTTTGCAAAGTCTGACCAAACAATTTTACATCAGATGATGCCCTTTGTATGCAGGAGGTAAACAATGCTTGATCTATAAAGCAAAAGGGACAAGAATACTCAACTTATATTTTAACCTGACAAACAGGCATAATCAACCTCTCACTTTAATTTAGTGTAAATTGCAACAGTTATTATACATGCAAAAGAAAGTAAATGTAAGTGTTAGAACACATTGCAATGTTGCATTGGCAGAAAAAAACTTAGATATAAACAATAGATAACACTATAGTTAATATTATACAATATCTATGGCTAAAAAGCCATCAAAAATATAAGACTATTATCATGATTAAAAACCAATGCATTGAAAACTTAATTGTCTTAGTCAAACAGAGGTAACACGACATGGTAAAAGTGTCGATACAATTAGGTTACTACATATAAAACCATGTTACTATATACTTAGAAATAGCTTTTTTCATAACTTACAGTTAGTTTTGATAATTAACAAATAGGCATTATCAGTGCTGGGCATAGCTAACTAAAATGTTAGCTTTGCTTACGCAAATTCCGCAAACTATAATATTAGCTGGCTAATGCTAAGCTGTTAAACAGATAAAAAGAAATTATGGAGGCTAATGCTAATTACTAACCGATCAGCTAAAATGACTGTCACTAATAACTTGTAGAATAACTGCATATTTTGTAACTGCAATTCAAAAGTGCCTTTAGCTAGCTGCTGCTGTGGTGCACAATGTCGTCGTGTACACATAGTAAGCCAATAGTGTGCCTGACAAACTGTTGAAGACATTCCCACAACAGAAAGGAACAAACTTGTGAATTTTGTTAGCAGACTTAATGTTGGTCAAATTTGGCAGAAGCTAAACGGTACACTAACGGTTTCTAAAGTTTGCAAAAATGCTAATCCAAAAACTTGTTCCGCTTTTAGCTGTTAGCGGAACCATTCCTGTCACTGGTCATTATATATCTTCCTAAAACATATCATTAGTTATTCATTAAATATAAACAACACTGTCATGTTTCATTCAAGGTGTACTGCACCGAACACTGTACTTTTATCTATAGAGGAATTCTTGGTTGATTTAAAGGCTGTGATGTGCTTAGGCTCTTTAGGTTAACAACCCCAAATCATCATACTTACACGCTGTGCTCAAAACTTAATGTGATGTGTTTGTCTTTTCATTACTAAAGCACCAAAGTGTTAGATTAATTAGATTAAACAATATAGTCCCTCTTGTCCAGTGTTTGTAAATATTTTCCTTGTTTCTTACCTTTCAACCTCAGCGATAGTTTTCTAAGCTGTTTTTAAAATGTGGTTGATTTTTCCAGGATGTCTTCTGGAAAAACAAAAATCTTACATGTTGATGCTGTTATTAATTTGGTGTGTTCATGGTGAAATTGTGGGTTTCAAATGGAAATCATGTCAGTCAGTGTAGATGTTCCACTGTATTTTAAAGGGTATCTCAAAGTAGGCTGCAGGATAATCAACGTCTGAATATATGACTAGTTGAATCAATCCTTGTTCTTTTTAGAAAATGAATAAGTAAATTATAGGATTTACCCAATCCCTTATAGAATTTACATTTTAAAATTTTTTAATAAAATGAATCTTTTAGCATATAGATATGCTTACACAATTAGATCTGCAAACATGTCTCAATTACTAATATGCACATCAGCAAAACAATTTAGCAGCACTACACAAACTCCTAACTGTTTACTTTAGGTTGCCTTCTAATGTCCACCTCCGTGGCACTCTTTTTTTTTGTTTAAATGTTAATGTTTTCACCCTTTTCCTTTCTACAAATATGGCAGTATTATTGCAAAAAAATATATTTTGTAGAAAAAAAACAATCAGATGCAAAGGAATGAGGATTTACAGGCTTTTTCTAACGACATTAACCAGATTGATTTGCTTAATGTTTCAATGAAAAAGTTTTGTGTTGGACTGTGTTAGTTTTGTGCATTACCTCCAATGTTTTTGTATATGAGACGGAAAAGCAAAGAAAGCACTCTGCTGATATTAACCAGTTCCTTCTTCACTTCCTAATGTGATTTCACTCTACACTCCACTTATCAGACTCGTGTGCAGTCTCCAACCCCCACAAGGCTCTTTTCTATCCCTCTTTCAATTTATGTAAAAGAATTTTGCTTTTACTTCATGAATTTGCAAACCTAAAGTTTAACTGTGACACAATAAAACAAGTGGTGTGTTTGTATGTGTGCTGAAGGTTTGCGTCTGCTGGAGTGAAAGTAAAGGAAATTAGTTTCTGAAGAGGAAGCAGGGGGATTTAAGTTTTATTGAAATGATATTCTATCTGCTGAGGGGTAAAGAGACAGCTTTATAGAGTAACTATATTACCACAAGTAGCAAATTAGTACAAGAGTAGAAGCAGAGAAATACAAATGAAAAATACACTGCCTATCCAAAAAGGTCTCCACCAGAAAATAACAAATCAAATAGGTACGAGCATCTCATTAGATAATTGTTGCATAGATGATTATGCTTCAGGTAGCAATAAGCTACTTAATCCTACCTGATGAAATGAGTAGCTTCTCAGTTTTTAAACAACCATTCTAGAAGACAAATCTTGTGGTAATGGCAAATATGTTATTATGTTTCAGAAGGGTTAGATTATTGGCATGCATCAAGAGAAAAAGGAGATTGCTGAAACGGCTGAATTGGGTTATGGATTGCTCAGCGCATTTTTTTTTAAATCTGGAAGGACAGTGAGGAATTAAAAAGAAAAAAAAATCTTGAATGATTGTGACCAAAGATCACTTAAATGTTTGGTGAAATGAAATCATAAAACAAAAACAACAGAAGAACCCACAGTTTTGTTCAGTTATTATTGTCTCAAGGAACTTTCCGAAAGAGAACAAAAAACATATCAAATTTGTACAAATGGATTTAAAACCCACTCATTCTAATCATATAGACAGATTTAAAGTCAATTGCTTGCATTCCAATTCGATCCTAGTTGCTAAACAATACAGTGAAGTTCAGTTTATTATTGAAATTGTAAAGAAACATTTCCATCTAAGGAAACCCAGCCCATTATCTCGGGTCAGTGACAGCAATCTTATCCTGAAAAACCATGTGGTGACAGTGAACAGTTAATAGGATAATTGTAACACAATGCAGAAAAGGATGCCTCAATTAGCGGAAGAGGTAGAAAGACAAGGAAATGTAACAATTGTAGAAGATAAAATGAAAGAAGGAATGACAGCTTTGGGAAAACAAATACCATACACACCATAGCACAATGGTTTGTCTCTTCCTCTCCTCCTTCATGCTTCTTCCTCAATTATGTATTTCTTAGCTGAAGACCCACCTGTGAAGTTGTGCAACATTTATTTCAGAACAAACTCAGACATGTTGCTGAGTGATTAGATGCAGCATTATTTTCTTTCCTTATTCCTTAATCCTTGTTTACTGATGTAAAAAAGCTTAACTTTGATATAATCGATTAGTTGAACACTCACTTTTTGATGTTTTTTGTAAAACCCCTTTGATTGCATTGCTTAAAATATTTGGAAGATCTAACTGAACACAGCCTTCTTTTTATTTATTTATTTGAAAACAAAATTGGCACAGTCTCCTAAAAACAGATTCCTTAAATGTTTCATTATTCATATGCATTTTTTTAAAGAGATTAATAGCAACATAAGCTTGATTCTTTAAGTTCTTGGTTATGAGGTGTTTCCAGTGCTCCATTGTCTCAAAACTCGAATATATTTATTATACACAGTGATATATTTCAAGCGTTTTATCTATTAATTTTGATGATTATGGCTAACAGCTAATAAAAAAACAATAATTCAGGTCAGAAAATTAGAATATTGCATAAGTCTGATAAAACTACAAGATCACACAGAAATGCCGTACTACTGAAGAATACATCCATGTACTGTACATTATATGTACTCAGTACTTGGTCAGTCCTGCTTTTACATGAATTACTGCATCAATGCGACTGCTTGAAAATAAAACAGAATCTCCATAAAACTTCTCAGCAGAGGGAAGAAGTGCTGTACAATTATTTTGTGGATAGTTGTGCTAACTTTTGGACTTAATTAAAAACAGTGGACCATCATCAGCCAATTACATGGCTCCCTGAATCCTCACTGATTGTGGAAACTTTACAATGGACCTCAAGCAGCTGGAATTCTGAAACTTTAGCAAATACCCTTTGATGCTCACCCTCCTTGTGAAGGGTGTCAGTCACTGTCTGCTGGACAACTTTTATATTAGTCTTACGAAATATTCAAATTTTCAAAATTCAAAATCATCAAGTTTCACCTTTTGAACTGAAATACTGAAGTAAATTAACTTTTGTTGGGATGAACATGTGGTTCCTTAATGAGTTGTAGTAAAGATTTTGCAAACCCTTCAGTAAAATACAAGACTCCTGATTTTATTTCATTTTATTTTCTGTTTAAAAATTCTGGTAATGCATAATTAGAACAACATTCTTATGTTTTGTCCTTCAGGCTAACAGGCTTCCAGGCTCCTCCCCCAGTCACCAGTACGGGGAACGTTTTCTCCTTGAGGTTGACCAGCGACTTTGCTGTCTCTGCTCATGGCTTCAAACTCAACTATGAAGGTCAGAAATGTTTGTGTTTGTATTAATGTTTATATTTCTGATTGGTCAAACTGAATTGTTTTGAGAACATTTTAGCTGAGGGGAGACTTAAAGAAAAGCTTTTTCAAGTATTTTAAATTTCCACAGTAGGTAGAGCATTTTGAGTAAGAGGTGTGTGAGAACAAAAGATGTAGATTTGGGAAAATGAAGATCCATATATTCTGACAGGACTAAGTGCTGAGGTTGCAAGTTTTACACAGCATGTAAAATATGTGAAATACCACATAATGCTGCTTTACAACAGAAGGTCAGATTTCATTTTTTCGGTTTTGATGCTTTCTTTAGTAACTTGGTTTCTATTCTGTTCAGCTCTTTCGGAGAAGATGAACTTGAGATGAAAAAGTGAAATGCGAAGGTTTTCAAAGAGAGGGAGAGGTGCCAGGTCCTGAACTCAATTCCCCTTTTAACTACCGTCCACTCAGCACAGGAAAATGATTTGAGTGCATCCTTCTTTCACAAAGGGGACAGTCATACTTTCTGAATCAAGCAGTAGAGGTACCGCAGAATAAATGCATTGAGAGACAATTTAGGATCAGCATACAGATAATTGTTTTGCAGTTTTTTTCATTTTATTTATTTTTTTTTATGATAAATACAAACTGTTTACTCAGTTTCAGTTTAAGTAACTGAAGAACTTCATTTCATGAAGATTGCCATGCGGGTCTTACTAATGAAGGAAAAGCGATGTGTGCTGATCTCAGAGGGATCTTTAGTTTCTTCAGTTTGCGCACTTCCTTAAGGCATTTGGGTAAACACCATGGCACAGTATTTACAAATGAAAGAAAACAGATGAATGGTTAAAGTGATTGTTAAAAGTAGAACTTGTTTGGTCACAACAGCATATCTTTTCTGCTTTACCAGTTTTAGATTAGATTTCACTTGTAGATTGTCAGCAGCTGTGTCATTCAAGCAATTCAAAAGCTGAAGGCATTTCATTTTTTGTTTATCCCAGTAAGTTGAGGTTACACTCTAGATCCTCTTCAGCATAAAGGTTTCACATATCAAGACAAATAACAAAATAATGTGGTCTTTATCAGCTAGTAATATGTAAATTCATTCTATAATCAACAACGGTGCATGCATGACCTGAAACACTCAACTATTGAACAAAAGCAGAGACAAGAGACAGACGGAGTGCTAAAAAACCTAAAGGCACCTGATGACCCTGGTAGGTTTTTAAGGAAAAGAGAAAGAATCATCAGTAAGCATAATCATAAAACCAAAGTTTTATACTGACTGGACATTATCAAACATCACTGATTATTACTGCTTTAGTCTATATGTCCTGTCCAAATGTAGTTTTAAAAAATCAAACCTAAACATTTTTTCAACCACATTTGAACATACTTGAGATGGAAAGTAATGTTTTTCATTGTTAGGTGTGGGGGTGTCTTTAAAACCAATTGCTGGGCATTCCTATCCCAGTTGGGCCTTTTTATAGGTTAAAAGACAAGTCGCTACCTACACCCACCCCTAACGCCAAGTAGCTGTGACCATCAATCTTTCCTCTACCACCCACCTGCAAAGCAAATACAAAGTAGGCCTCTTTAACTAAAGCAACACACCAAGTTAATATCTATGTTTGTAATAAAATCATGATATATTTATGGTACAATCACAGACAATCTTTTAACATTTTTATATAGTTCCCAGCACAATTATCTCCAAGTAGACGACTTAAAGTGTCAGTCTTTTAAAATAGCATGTAAATACATTTCTATCAGGTACCAGTGATAAGACCAATCTTAGAATAATGAATTTCAGTATCTCTGCATCAAAAACAACAAAAAATTTAATTGATTTACCATAGATTTTAAGTAAAAAAAAATCAAATCCACCCAATTTGGATAGTTTTTTTTTCTAAAGATCACTTTTTCTGTCCCCTACAGATCCATGGTAATTATTACCTTGTGATTTAGCTAAACACCTAAAAGTCACAAAATATTTCTACTTCTCTTCACCTTTCCAGTTCAAACACCAAACAGAACCTCCTGAGATGAAATGGAAACAGTGGGCAGAGTTTGTTTCCACACCTAAAGAAATCAAGGGCTGACATAGCTCCAGAATTTGAGCAAACTAGTTTGACGTTTGATGTTCAGCTTCGTATTACATGTTCATCTTAACAATGGCCCTAAGAAAATTTTGCAGCAATATCATATCCATCTACTGGTGTTTTCAGTGTCACCAAAGTTGCAAGGTAACTAGAATACCCTGCACATTTGAAGAATAATCCCACTGGCTACAGATATAAATATGATCAGGTGATCAAATGTGTCTGAATTTACACATTTAGTTCATTTATCAGGGTATTCAGACAAATTAACAGAAACATTGAGAGGAGCCTGTGTTCTGTGACCGAAATAGAATATTAAAATGAATCTTATGTTATGTTAATGTTAAAATGAGTGTTGCTTCGAAGGTTTAAAGAGGCTTTTGTGAAGTCTGTCACTTTATGCAAATTAGCTATATTCTGGGAGAATGACACGTGGGTCTTTGCAGCCAACAACAAAACAACTGCCTTTGAGGGTAGCCTTTGTAAAGCCTGTGTAAGGTAAAACCAGCAGCCGAGACGTGATCCTCTACTGAAAATGAAGTGGGTGGAGCTCTGGTTCAGTTGCTAGTCAGGGGCAGGACTCGGGTAATGTTTCTAGGTGCCAGTGTAATTGTGACATCACAATTACACAGCTTTTGAAAACATGAGTTTTCTAGAGAAAATAAAAAAACATTTATAGCCAAAAAAACGGTTGAATGTTTTTTTTTTTGTGTTTGGACTGTTTATAGAAGCATTAGAGACCTAAATGGAAGTATAAAAACGATCAAAAAGTGAATTTTGCATAATAAATTCTAAATCTACATTTAAATCGCTATCCTTGTTTTTCTCAAAATGTCTGATATATGTGTAAGCATAGCACTCCGATGCAGTGTTTAGAAGAGCTGTTTTTAACCATGGTGCTGCCAAACTCTCTAACAGTCTTTCTGCATCCCATAATGGGTCACTGTGCTTGTCTTTGTGTGAGGTGGAGAACTGATGGGTAATCATCACATTTCTTTGGGTCTGTTGCACTGCATAATCACATCATCACTGCTCTCTGAGTTTGAATCTATACACATGCTTCGTCTGGGTTTATATCTGCATGGGAGTCTGGGTGTTGCAAGTTAAAGCAGTTGTCCCAGATTTACTGACTGGCACAAATTTCCACCAGATACTTGGCGCATGATTATTCTGTCCACTTTTTTGTGTATCTATGTCTGTGTGTAGATGTAACACAGAGGGAGTTAGCTGTCAGTGAGAGGATCCAGGGGACTTATCTAAGGAGCCCCTGCTGTTGATACATGCAGCCTTTTGACTTCGACTTAGTGTGCTACAGTGGTAACAGACACTGTGAAAGAGAAGCAGCACAATTGGCATTTGTAAAAATGAAACACTACTCTGGCGTTAAAGAGTATTCAGCCAATCATCTTGTTACAGCATACAACATGTTAAACACTGGCTTTAAATGCATATGGAGTATACATGGCCTATTTCTGGTTTTAAAGAGTCAAGGTTTGTGAAACACTATATGTTTATGGCATACAAAACAAACATACTGCAGTGGGGTTTTTTCTTGTCAAATGTTGTCTTTTAGTTGCAGGCCTTCTCGCAAACCCATTGTTGCAAGATGTCAGTTTGATAAAAGAAAAAGGGGAAAGTTTTGTTTTTTTTCTTCTAAAAAAAAGGTTAATAATATCGTCAATTTTAAGTTTCTTTATGTACCCCATTATAAAAAGAATGTTTAATGAGATATTTACTCAGTGGGAAAAAGTCCCTCCAGTAATAGCATAGAGGAGCTTTTGTTTATTTATTTTAAATAATAATTCATTATCCCTGTTTTCGTCGGGTATAACTATCACATGACCATACTATACATACATACACACACACACACACACATATATATATATATATATATATATATATATATATATATATATATATTATATATATCCTTGCATAGAAGTGAAATGCAATTCCATTCCTTCTAAGTATGGAGCCTAGAGGCAATAAAATAGGAAAAGAGGTAATGACCCTAAGACTGAGCCCTGTGGAACCCCACATGTCAGAGAAGCCCTAGATGATTCTACAATGTTGACACAGGAAGACAGATCTGCCACACAAGCCAATTAAATGCTGTGTTCTGAATGCCCACTAAGTGATATAAATGTAATAATAGAATATGAAGAGGCCTTATTTTGCTAACCATTCTTCAAAATGGAAAAGACAAGAGAGCATGCCATTCAGGTAAGGCAGATATGTCCTAAATTAAACTTTAAAAATGGCAAAAGAATGTTGGCATCTGCCACACACAAGCCTCTTGCACTTTTCACTCTGCATCAGTTTCAGCCACATCAAGCTGAGAGTGCACCCTGCTCTGGGGTCTACTCTTGGCTTGATATGATGCCTGAGGCCTTTTGGATCACACCTGCCCATATAAAACCTCTGGACACTTCAATCAAGAGTGCAGGAAGGGCTGGAGGATGTCAGTTGGAAGCAGAGATTCTGGATTTTTCCGTTTTCCTTGTCAAAGCTTCTGCATCAGTGGGAAGACAGGTGAATGGTGGGATTGATAAACAAACTGTGTATCTATGACAAAAAATAGGTTGTGGTAGAAGAATTCACCATTTTACACACAAAAAAAAATACATCCATTGGTCATTGTGATGGAAACCTGTGTTCGGCAGAACAACGGTACAGAAAGGTGGCATTGTCCTCTGCAGCTTGTCTGCTCGGGAGAGGCTTTGATGTGCTCATCGGACACCTTGATTCTGTCTTTCTGTTCCTCTGAAGACAGTTAAGTCATGACTAATTCATAAACTTGCTCATACCATACAGTCTTCATATGTGCACGTGCATGTGAACGAGAGACAGAGAAATACAGTGATGTATAATTTAGCATTGTGTCTGAGGACATTTGATATTGTGCTGATGAGACAGAATTACAGATTATCGCAGTGCTTTGACACCGGTATGCTTGCTTTTTCTTTGCATGATCGATGTAGAATAATTTTTTTTTCTTTCAGGCTCATCTTCTATCTTTTACTTCACTGCTTATTCATCTTTTATATTCAGCATTGTGTTCATCAGTTTGTTCATTCCTATTTTATAGTATAATTTGTGTTTATTTGTAATAATTTAAGGAAAGTACTATCAAGTAAAGATAAATTGAAATAGAAAAAAATGGAGTTCTAGTTTATTCATTCATTGTTCCCATTGGATTGCTCCAGTCTATTCACGACATTCACATGTAGGGCCTTGGGGTGGCCGCACTCCATGGCATCAAGAGGGAGGATATCCTCGTATCCTAACCTCTGGTGCCTGCGCTCACCTCTAAGGGTTTAATTGCATTTAGACATTGAGGGTTCAGAGTGCGGGGGGGGGGGGGGGGGTTGGCAGACCCTCTTCCCCACCGTTCTTTTTAAGCGCACACTACAACACGCATCAACACCACATTTGAGCTGGCGGAGGCCGGCTTGGGGTCTTTTCACCCCCGTTCGCTATTTCCCATCTGTGGTCGGAGGCCGGGAGAGGGAGTGGGCCCTCTAGTCGGGTCTGGGCTGGGTTTGGGGGTCAGGTCTTGGGGACTGTCTGGTGCTGGGGCTGGCGTTTTGGCTCTCTCTCTCGGGATCGCTTGGGTTCCCTTGGATCTCGGCCCCTGGCTTTGGGCCCTGGTCTGCCGGCTGGGGGGGGTGCCGGGCTCCGGTAGGCCGGCATTGATTGGGATGTGGCCCCGCTCCCATGGAGGGGCTGGCCGGCTGGACTACTTGGTGGGCCGTAGTGCGCCATGCGGGGGTGCGGGTGGCCGGCGGGCTGGGGCACTCCCGGGGTTTGGGGGTGGGGTTGGCGGGGTTGCCCGAAAACTGGGGCGGCCGTGGCCTTCTTCCACTGCTTCTGTGGTTCTGGCCCATGGTTGGGGCGCCGGGCTGCAGATGCCGGTCGGGTGGGTGGGGCGGCGGAGCGCGTCTTGCGACTGCACCGGGGCGGCTGGTGGGCTGTGCTTGGCTTGGAGCGGTTGGCCTGCATGGCCCAGGTACCCGGCTATTGCATGTATCCCTCTCGTGGACTGGTGGGCTGGGGCTGCTGGCGCTGTCTGGGGGGATTGGGCGAGCTTGGTGGTGGGCTGCTCTGCTGGCTGTCATGTGTGAGGGGGGGGATCGGGGCGGTGGGTGGGGGGGTGTCGTGGAGGGGCTGCCGCCGGTGGGGTGGAGGGGTTGTATCCACTTCTGGGATATGGAGTCGCCGGCGTTTGGATCGGCTGGGTGGCGATGGTGGAGCTGAGCTGGTTGGCGGGCTGGTTTGGGCCATGTGGACCTCTCTTTTGTACATAGCCCCCTCTCCGGAGGTGGATGGGGGTTGGTGGGGACTGGGTTCTGGGCGGGGGCCGGGCCGAGACCACCCGGGTCTGGGCCTGTCTGCCTGTCTCTGCCCCGGGAGGGAAGGGGACCACCTCCTTGGTCTGGGGGCTGGTTGCCCCTAGGGGCTGCCGGCGCCCGGACCTTGGAGTATAGAGTATGCATGGGGAGTGTGAGTGAGTGTAGGACGTCCATTGTTGTTTGTCTTTACATTGGGAGCGAGGGATTTTATGTGTGTGGATGAGGGTGGGAGTGGGTGACTGTGACTGTGAGTGCCTGTTTTTTTTGTGACAGGTTGGGTCTTGGACTGCTCCCTCTCCTGGATCAGCTTAGGCCCCCCCATATTATGGGGGGCCTATTTCCTCCCCGCCACCCTGCCTGCCGTTGGTTGGAGTCTCTGCCCGCTGGTCTACTTGTGGTTCTCGATGTCTAGGGCTGGATGCTTGGGTGTGTGCTGGCTCACTCCCGGTGGTTGCCTGCCGGGGCCTGGACCCCTGGGCTCTGTCGGGCCTCTGTCTTGGGGGTGGCGTGTCCCGGGCTCTTGGGTCTCTGGGTCCATGGCTGGATCTGCCCGGGAGTGGACGGCTGCCGGCGGGGCCTGTGGGCTCGTCGCTGCGGTTCCCTGGGGCTTCTGCACTGTCGCTGCTGGGTGGCTCCCCTGGGACTCTCCACTGCTCTTCTCTGGGGGGGTTGCGGTAGTCCCGGCGGTGGTTCTCCTGGGGTTCCTGTGCTTTGGGGGGCCTTTGGATGTCTGTTGCTCGGATCTCCTCAGTGTCCGCCCGGGGACCACGGGGCAGGTCGGTGGGTCCTCACACTCGCTATTGCTTATTTCTGTGGAGAAACCTTGTATACAAAGCACATCCACATAGGTGTTGATAGATACACAGATGATCTATATTGGGCTGCACTTCTCAATAAGTACATTTTACATTCATAAATACTGTGTGTTATTTTGTGTATAAGCAAGCAGGGTGTGTTCTTTTATTCTATTCATCCTTCTTTCTCTCCTCCACTCTCTCCTCCTTTTTTCCCCTTTTTCCCTTTTGCCCCATCTCTCTCTTTGTCAAGCTTCTGTTTTTCTTTTCATTTCAGTCTCCGTGTCCGTAACAATTGAAATATTCCCAAAGAAGTTTATATGAAAGTTTCTTTTATAAATATCAAGCAGAGCCTTAAAGCAATAGCTGTGATGCTCCGCTTGTGAAAGTAAATCTGTTGGGCAATTTCTTGGCACTCAGACAACAATTCTGAGCGCTACTCTGCCGGACAGGACACGGCAAAAAAAAAAAAAAAAGAAAAAAGATGTGTTTCTAAAAGCAAATTAAAAGCAGGAAGAGAAGATGCTCGTCGAATTTTAAAGGGAAGTGTATTCCAAAGTTTGAAAGCCACAATAGAGAAAGCTCACTCTCCTCTAGGTTTCCGCCTAGTTTTTTGGACAACTAAAAGCAGCTAATGACTGATCTAAAGGGCCGGCGAAAGATGATAAGGCTGGAATAAATCCCAGAGGTAGAGAGGAGCAAGACAATTTAGGCATTTATAAGCCAACATATGAAATAAAAAAATTATTAATTAAAATTAATTCTGTGATGCACAGGGAGCCAATGAAGGGAGCACAAGATAGGTGAGAAGTGCTCATGTCTGTGTGTACCAGTTATAAAACAACCTGAAGACGTGAAAGCGATGTTTGACTGACAACAGCATAAGGTGCAGTGCAATAGTCAAGACAAGTTTAGAAAAAGGTATGTATTATCCTCTGCAAGTCATACCTTGACAAAACTGGCTGAAGTTTTGCTATTAGTCTTAATTGGAGGAAAGACGAAGAAGAGCCTTTGTTGGGCTTTCTTCAGCAGGTGACCAGGTCAGATGTTATGTGGATATACAGGAACTTGATGTTGTCAATATGCTCTACCGCCTCCTCGTGCATGAAGAGGGGAGAGTGTTTTGCCTTCTTGGACCTCCTGTAATCCAAAATGCCCTCCTTGATCTTGCTGGTGTTCAGAGGTTAGACAAGGTTGTTGTCTAAGCACCACTGTGTTAGGTGTTGGATCTCCTCTCTATAGTGAGTCTCATCATTATCTGTTATGAGACCCACCATGGTGGTATCATCTGTAAACTTCAAGACTGTGGGAGATGGGTTGGTAATCACTGAGACAGGAGACGGCTGATTGAATCTGAAGGTCATGGCATAAGGAATAAAGCAATACAGCTTCATGTTCTAACTATTTTATTAAATGCTTTTGGTTGATTCTGCATTCTTTTTCTCAGAATGTGACTAAAACGTGAGCAAATTTCCCCTCTGTTCTCGTACCTCCAATATCTCAGTTGGGGCTTCCATTTTTTATTGTTAGTTATTTGTCCCTTTTGAAGATTAAGACACATTCTCTTATCTTTATTAAGAATGTATACTTAATGACTGAAATAAAAGCTAATGCAGTCCACTAAAACTAAGAAATGGAGATAAAATGGAAATTAAATCTCTTTTCCAAGAATAGAAACAAGGCAGAATCAACAAGTTTCCATTTTAATTTAACAGGAAAAAATTAACAAACACATTAGAGTGGAGCTCGAGAAGCTCTCACTAGTCTGCTGACGCAGTATTAAGGGTGGGAAGACAATGATTTTTTTTTTATTTGAGCTCTCCAAACCCTCTTTCTGTTTGGAGCTGCTGGGGTGGGTATATGTAATTTGCAAACGCACTGAAGTTGCTGGCAGCTAGTTAAACTGTTTGGGAGCCCTCACTGGCCAGATGTTAGTGGCATGGATGGACCCATCTGCACTCTGGGCATTTGTCCATCAGTTCCTCATAATATCATGAAGGTTGTTGCTTACTCACTGGGATCTGCAGCAAATGTAGTGACCTTCTGCGTGTGCTCTCAATTCCTGACCTACTACAACCTTGATGTATGGAAACTGTGCAGGACAGCAAACAGTAATTCCCTAAAGAAAACATTAAGGCACAATTGTCCATCAGACCTGGTGTGATTAGTTTTGTACCCCCTTTTAGAAAACCTAAACTTGTGGACTGCAGATTGTTGTTAAATGCTTGGAAAGATATTTCCTTTCAACATTTATTGGTTTTATGTGATCTGTGAATATCAACAGCTGTTTTGTACTGATGGAAGGCACACACAAAGTAGAAACTGCTGTAAAGACAGCACTTTTTTTTACCCGGTCAACTTTATGCTACCAACACTCATGGTTGCCTCAGCATTCTAGTTGTTCACTTACTGCCGAATCGTTCTGTCTTCATAATGGCATGAACTAAGTTTACTTCCCTCAGCTTTGGGTTTTTCCTATCCATAAGTCTGTTGGAAAAACCTTTGACAGGATTATGAAACAATTTAATCTCAAAGAGACTGTTTTTGACAGATGAGGAGAAATATGTCGTTCAAATTTCTACTGCCATGGATATCACCCACGATACCTGTATAGATGATCTTTTTAGCAAAAGTGCTCCGCCCACCCTTGTTGTGTTGCCTATAAGGTCCCACACATCCATGAAAAATCTATTTTTTTCAAGAACACAGTCTGTTTTCTGTTGACAGCCAGAGACAGTGAAAGGCTTCAAAGTATGGTTACAGACGTCATATAAAAGTACACTTTCTGTTTTGAGGGTGTAACACAAAGGGATTGTTTTGAGTCAGAAAGTTCAACTAAAATTATCTATTTGGAAAACAAATAAAAGGTATTTGTGATTCGTGTTTCCTGAATAAACATTTTTTAGGTTTTATGGCTCAAATACTTTTGAAATTACAAATATAATTACCACAAATTGTTGTGCCAGGGTTTCAATACAAAAGAAAATATACAAGGAATCACACGATATGTGAAATAAGAATAATATGGAATAAGGAAATAATATAAAAATAGCAGAGCACAAATACCAAATGTAAAATGTATAACAGATAAGGTGCAGAGGAGATAAAGTGCGGACAGAAACTTTAAACTGTATATTATAATATATATTATCGTCCTATATGGAGAATGAGGAGTAAAACGTTTGAAGTCCACCAGGAGGAAGGACTTCCTGTGGCTGTAGAGCACCGAGGGTGCTGTGTTTGGAGACCAGGAAAGGAGAAAAGAAAAATTAGCTCAAACTAAATTCTAATTGAGACAGAAACAAAAAATCTTAACAAGCAGAACAAAACTTAAAATTTGAAAAGAAAACTGCCAATACTGTATCAGTAAACACAATAGATAGAGATTTTTGTTTGATTTTGCTTTATGTAAACCTAAAGATGAAAATCTGTAAAGTTCTCCAGTAGACACATTTATCTCACCAGGCTATATTTAATTTTTAAGGCAGGCATGTTAACTGATATATATTTTAAAGGCTGCAAAGAACGTATTGCACTGTCTGTCTTAATACAAATTTTTGTACAGACAAAAATATGACATGTCCCTTATTTGTATTCATTATGACCGTCATGTGAAATGGAGGTAAAACATTTGTCAAATCAAATAACAAACTGCCATATTGATGATAATAATAACACAATATTAACTCTACATCAATAACTAGATGCCAGTCACATTAGGTAAACACTTCACCAACATTCAATTCTCACATTAATGAATCTTATCTGAATGCTTGATGCATTGCATGTGTTAGGAGACACTCAGAGGAAATAGTAAATCTCAGTTAGGATCCATATTTAGTGGCACCCCGTTGAATGAGCGCCCCAGCATTTGTTTCTCAGGGCCTTTGATCGCTTATCAGCCCTTGACTGATTGATTTTGACTCTAGTTTCTTAAATTTGAACATGATCTGAGTGTAAAAGTCATGTGTGTGCATCTGTGTGTGCATCTGTGTGTGCAAGCGAGCTAACGGGGACGTTCACTACTTTTGCGCATTGCCTGGGTGTTTGTGCATGCATCCGCACACACAATAGGATGTGGTTGAGGCTCTGGCTGTGGCTGCTCTGATCTTTATCAAAGAGACCTGAGGGGACTGACAATGTCCACCCCTTTATCTATCAACCCCCCATCTGTCTCTGTCTTTTCTTTCTCACTTTAGGTCATTCAGTTTTTCTTCCCTGGCCGCAATTCAATTGAGTTTGTTTCATTGAATCTAACTCAGATAATGGTATCACTGGAAAGACAATGTGACCCCCAATAGTCGAGGCTGATTGAAGAAGACTTTTTCTAGGATTATAAGTACATACCATATAAACATGAAATAATGAAAACGTGTACAAAAGGCTGCAGTTTAGTTGCGTAGTTTTTTTAAGCTGGAAGGTTGCAGATTGTAAGATTAGTATTTTTTCATTACAATTTAGTTCTAATTTTGCACATTTGATCCTTGTAGAAATGATGTACAGGCTGCAGTGGTTCTAGTCCTGGCTCAATGACGGTTACTGCATGTCTTACCCCTCTCTCCACCCCTTTTCTGTCACCTCACTGTCAAAAAATGAGAAAATGAAGGCCACTAGTGCCGCCAAAAAAAAAAAAAAAAAAGAAATGATGTACTTAATGCATACAGTAAGTAAATTGCTTCTCCTTTGTTTTATATGTCTTCACATACAGTGGATGTATACATGTTTTACTCTTCAGATTGCACAAACTAGATACACACTGTATGCACAAAATATAATTCAAAAGATGAAGGTGTCCCTGTATAATGTTTAACTTGGCTCATACATATGACATGTGAGGAGAAAGCATTGTGCCAGGAGAATGTGTGTCTGGGTATAATATCTGCGCATGTGTCCTATGCATCCCATGTGTAAATGTAAACAAGTGTGAAACACTGAAGACGTGAGCAGTAGGAGAAGGGGAAGGAAGAAGAGAAAAACTAGTGAAACTGGGAGTATAAAAAGTAGAAGAGAACATAAGAAAATTGTACAACCAAATTTCCACCATGGTGAAAGAGAATAAAAGAATAGTCTTAGGATTTATAAAACATGAGGACCTCCCTGTAACAATAAAAGGCGAAATCAATGCAACTGTATGTGTGTACCTTTTGTATTTGTGTATGCGTGTAGATACCTTTTGTATCTACAGTGTGAATGCAGCTTTTGTTGTTACACCACCTGGAGGGTCAGCTTCACCATAGGGACATCAATCAAAACAGTCTTATAGTGTTGCCACACACACACACACACACACACACGCGCGCGCGTGCGCACACACATATTTAAAGAATAACTGCAGATGATTTTATTGCCTTGACATGAGCTTTGTACTTGACATACCCTCAAGATCATTTCAAATATAAAAAAGCTGTTTGTTTAATTTTTTTCAGTTTTGTTTAGCTCTTTGACCTGTATTTCTTCTCTTCTTTTTGATGCATGCTAATAAATGATCCTGTGTATTTTGCAGCAAAGCTGCTGCACAGCATGATGCTGCCACCCCTATGCTTTAACGTTTGTGATTATGAGTAAACAGCTTGATTTGTGTCTCAGTTTTTTCATAATACATTAAGAAATGATAACACAAAAGAATAATTAATGCCACTGATTTGAAATGTGATTTGTTGTTGAGAAACTATCTAGATTAAGTTTGTTATTGTGGAATCTGTTCATTCAAGTTAAAAACCTCTTGAGGACTTTAAGGTATGTATTTCTAAAAACAAAATTAAATGGTAAATGGCCTGCTATTGAATAGCGCTTTATCAAGTCCCCAGAGACCACAAAGTGCTTTACGCTACAGTCAGTCATTCACCCATTCACACAAACATTCACACAATGACACTAATAAGCTACATTGAACCCAGTCTGCCCTGGGGCAGACTGGCAAAAATGAGGCTGCCATTCAAATGGTGCCACCATCTGACCATCATCAGTAGGCAAGGCGGGTGAAGTGTCTTGCCCAAGGACGTAACAACTGAGACAACTGGCAACCCACCGGTTACAGGACGAAGCCCTACCACAGCTCAGCTATAGTGTAAATAATTATTTTTAATGTATTCAAGATGAAAATAAGCATGGATTACAAAATTGGCTAATTGTATACAATACACAAAGAGCTTTTAAAACCTTTTTTCATAGTGCAAAATTATTTTTGAGTTGTTGCAACAGTATGTCCAAATTTCTTCCTTAAAATCTCCAGAAATGCGCCCATCCATTTCGTGCCAAAGCAACCCACCATGACGCTGCTACCAACATGTTTTACAGTCAGGGAGGGTTTTTCTGACCAGGCAAATGCAAATGGCAAAGCAAACAGATCGGTGTTTTAATGCTTAAAAATACATTTTAAAAAAATTCTAATATGAATAGTTGAAACACCATGGGTGCACCTACCTCTGTTACCAAGGTAGCTTTGTTGCTTTGACCTGGGCAGTATTGTTGTGATTATTAATATGAATATATTATTTAATATTTATACTTTATAATAATTTTATTAAATAATATTTCGGTCTGTTAAGGGTTGTCCTGTAAATACCAGCCCGATAAGGCGGTGGTATTTGGACAGAATTGAAGGGATGAGAATCAAGGATTATCTTGAAGAAAGTTAGTCTTGGAATCAACTTACCTTTAAAAAACCATTCACAATGCAAGATCAGGTAAGAGATTTGAATAAAACATTTAAAAGAATGACTTACTGAATAAAAAAAAAAAAATCAACCTTCTGCATGACCAATTCTCAATGGTGTTTAATTAGCTGCCTTTATTTATTAAAATAATATTTAAAGAAATATCAAGGAAATAGTAAAATAATATTTAAGAACATATTATATTGAATTAGAACCAAGCCTTTCTGGATAAATGGGTCTTAATGGTGTTTAATTAGTTATCACATTTAGTAAAATAATATTTAAGGAAACAGTATTTCCTAGATTGGAAACTAACAACCTTTCTGGGTAAATGATCTTGGGCTGACTCATTGTAGGCAAGCACGTGTTCTTAGCTGTTAGTTGTTGGAGCTAACAAAAGAAACTTATAGCTGGTTACCAGAATCAAAAACATACCTTTAAAATACCACTAATAAAAGGGTTGAACTGCGTAAGCCTAGACGGTGCGTTATGGCCGATCTTCTATGTTTAAAAACCACCCTTTAAATAAAGTTTGTCTTAACTTTAAAAAACAAAAAACAACACATAACACATCCTTAGCTGAGTGCTAGTCTGCTAGCACTTACTGTAGCTGGGTTTCTCAACACAAACATCATTAAACGAACATTTAGATTATTTAATTCTAAACTAATCTTCTCTGCCCAAACACTACCTCTTACGTAAACCGAGCTGAGGAGAAGTTGTCCAAGGCAGCGAAGTTGAGGCATCCACGGTGAACAAAGGGTTAACTTGAAGCTGACCTCCGTAGCTGTGGGCTGAACTGCACACAGAGTTGCATGCTGTGTTGAGGTATCTTTGTCCAACACAGGGTTTTTATTCAAACAGTGATGTCACGGGAAGTCCGCTGTTACCCCTCTTGTTCCTGTTCCTGGCTGTGCCTGAAGTAGGTTAATGCGATTTATTTGGAAAGTTTCAGAAAAGTTTTTACTGGCCTTTAATGATGTAACCCATGGCTGGGGTCCCAACAGTATGCTTGACATGCTGTTAAGTATAATCGGAATAAAGAAATTCGTTTGACAGAGTGGAGTATTTTTTTATTACTTAATATTTATTGGTTAATGCAGAATAAATGACAAAAAACAAGGTTGTTTTATTAGAGATAATGAAACTGCAATTTTAAATGGTAATTTGACTGTAAATAGTATAAGTAAACAGGATCTAATCCCAGTTTCTTAAAACTAAATCTTGACCTATCTTTTATTTTTTTTTATGGTTTTAAATTTAATTAGTGTTTTGCAAAGTATTTATTATTTATAACTGTAATACTATCAAACATTTTTAAACATATCAAACTGGAAAATAAATAGGTCTTACAAACACTGATGACCTGAAACTGCATGCAGTACATACATTGCTTTGTAATACCACTATTGAGTAAGTCGGTATTATGAAACACTTGATCCTGAATAGTTATTTAAATTATTTGTTTTAAAACCTTATTCGACTCCTCTTTCAGTGATCCTAAAGCTTTTGAGAAAAAGTTAGGACTGAAACTCCTCAAGGTTACCCACAGTTGTCAGATGCAAGTGACATGAGCTTATTATCTGGATCCTAGTGTATAATTAATGGTATGGGACACAATAGCTGCCAAATCGTTGTCCACACAATGCATCACTTTGATGCCTGGATAATGTAATTATTGTAAAAGGCAGCCAAATGTATTAATTTCTGGAATGAAGGATAGAGTGGCTGCCTACCATAAGAAAAGTACAGAAAATGATCAATTAACGATGCCTAGAAAAAAATCCAAGAATTCAGCAATGGGTTTGTACTGAGCTGCCAAATGTTGTATTGCCTGGGTTGGGTAGGTGTCTAACCTCAAAGATTCACCAAATATAATTACCAGTGTGTAATATCTGAATAATGAAATCAGACTTGCTGTAAAGTATTTCTGTGCCCACAGTAGATAAGGGATAAAAGTGCATCAAATGATATATTGACCTCTTATCTGAATGACATTAAATCAGATTGTGATGAAATTGTGGGGAATAGCTGCCAAATCCTTCTGTGCCGGTACAGGACAGAAATTACATCAAATGATATATTGATTTGATATTCAGCACTGTCAGACATCCACTGGCCACCTGAGTAAAAATATAGGCTGTCCTGGTACATAGTTAATATCTCTGTGTGCAGATGTGTGCCTCTGTGCAGCAGTAATGTGTGAGTGTGACAGTATGGCCACCTGTCCAATGTCAGTCCATTATTCAGGTTTATATGAGCCAACCAATCAAATGGCCTCACTTCAGGGTCTCCACCTTGGTCCATCCAATCAGCATCTCCTGCCAAAGCAAAAAGGAATGTCACCTGATTACCATAACTAGAAAACAAGTAGGGTCAGGCTGACATGGCAGTTTTCTGTGCCATAAGTAACGCAGCACTAAGTGGTGACATTTAGATGGAATACATTCCACCTAAACAGTGTCTGCTAGTTAAAGAGAAACTTCTCTAAATGTGTTACTGTCACATAAAAATATTATATAGAACTATCTGTAACTATAATGAGATGCAATTCATCAGTATTTCATTATTTAAAGCTATTTCTAGGGGGTTTTCTCTCAAAATTTAATCATCTTATAAATTGTTAAAATGTCTAACAGCAGTGTATTCCTCAGGTGCTGTGTTCGGTGTTCTGTCAGCAGATTTTGTTATTTCACTTTTCAGAGCTTTCAGTACTTTTGGTACAGCTCTTTAGGAACCGGAACAGCAATACTGAAGTAAAAAATTAAACTTTGAGAAAGTGCATAGTTATGTTTTTTCTTGTATGTAATGAAAAAAACGTTCTATTTTGACTATTGACCTGATTATTCCCAAACAGTGATCAAACAGGGAGCTCTGCCATCCTAAGTAACGGGACCATTGGGGGAAATTTTACATGAAAACTATGTCAATATCTGTATCGATAGATATATAGAAACAGAAAAACGGAGTCATACAAAACTGAGAATGAGATCTTGGTATTATAAACCAAAAACTCTAAAAATATTTTGACTGAAAGGCTTCGCCCTTTACAAATTACTAACAATATTATTAATAATTTTTAATGTTTTTTTTTCTTTTTCTTCTTTTTCTTTACTTCACAATTTTTTTTACTTTTTACTAAACAAAATCTTTTTCAGTAGAAAACTCCAAAACTGAATGGACTAGTCAGTTAGAGACTGATTAGCATAATTCTTGGCCCTTACCTTTGTTCTGACATGCAAACTTATATGATTTAGCATTCTGGTATGTGTTATTCTTTAAGCATTTTAAAGTCTTTAAATGTTCAATTCAATTTAAATATCAGCATAATCTTCTGTGCTTTGTTAGATCCATCTTTTATTACTTCAGTCACTCACAATTTATTACTGTTTTTCTTTGATTCATTGTTTCAGTGCTCTGGCATCTTTCAGGGTCACTATTTGATAGAATTCTTTACAGCCTCTCTTTGGGTTTGAACATGCCAGCTTTAAGAAGCAATTGTATTTGGAGTCAGTTTTTTAATTGGTTATTTGCTCACTGAATTATAGATTAATAGTAAAGATAACACAAACCTTCAGCCCAAATACTATCCCTCATTCATCATCTAACCAATCTCGAATTCATCTTTCATGATGTTACACATTGGCACAATAGAAGTACAGACCATATGCTTAAACAGACATAGATAAAAGTGCTGTATAAAACCGCTACCTGGAAAAGGATGAAACTCAAATCCTTAGGGATTTAGATCACATGCAATTACTCTCTGAAACAAAAGCGAGTAAATCTAAATTAAAATGACTCCTATACTGTACAGCAGATTGGAGTCCAGGTTTTGCTTTGTGATGTTCGCCTTTGTCGTAGCAGATAGATGCACTTATTGAAAAGAACACAATGATGAAAAGACTGAAACTGTTACAAGCTAACTCCCTGGTGAATGAGCTTAATTGAATGCACTCAAGCAACATAAAACACTTCTAAGCCTCATGGGACTGTTGGCTGTGAGGAAATATATATTGGGTGTTGGTTGATGTTGGGTTCTGTAATGGTACAAATGGAAAAAATACTTTTAATGAACACGAAAGTAAAGATAAGAAGGGAAATGAAAGAAGGAGAGATTTATTGTGACAATAGAAACAGATGGAAAGAAGTGGAACATGATAAATTTACACTTTAAAATACTTTTAAAAACATTGATTTTAATTGTAAAACAACTTCATAAAAATTACTTGTGGCAAATGGACTATTCTGATGAGTCAATAGAGATGAGAGTATAGCGTCATATGCTTGCTTGCCCCATTGCTATTTGTAGAATAAAAGTACAAAGCAGAATTTTTCATGCACATTGTTAAATTTTATAAAAACTGCTCAGTTGTGTGCGGGTATGCAGACACACCAGATAATGAATGTAATTTTTGATCAATTAATTCACGCTTTATTTAGCTTTACCATTAACATTATCTTAGGAGCTTGGATTATTTTTGGAAGTGGTGTTCTGAGAACAGGTTATAATTGCAGAATAGTTCCATTAAAAAACTCCAAAAATAAACCACACTCCAAAATCCCTGCTGCTAATAAATTCGAAACCAAGTCCCTGCACATATGAGCTTTCATATGTGCATGGGATAACCAAAAGGACGGGTGATGGTAAGCTAGTTTGTAGACTATTTAGAGTTGCACATTTAATGTCTGACAAATCCTGTTCTAAGGGGTAAAATACATTTGTGACGCTGGCTCGATTTTGGTCTTTTTTTTTAAGCATTACCAGACTGAAGAAACTAAACTAAAGCCACAACACTGACTAACCTTTGCATAGATCAATAATTACATTGTTTTTGTTTTGTGATGGAAGCTTAGAGTATTTGAGTCTGTGAAAAACAATGCTGTCTTGTCCTTTTGGTGTGAATACTTGGGCCTTTAAATGTCCGATGACCTTACACGGGCTGTGATCACAGCCAATGTAATTAAGAAGGCTCATCAATATTTCTACTTTAAAAGAACACACTGGAAATGAGTAATTACTTCTCCTCAAAAATGAGCAACAGCCACCTAGTCTAAATTAAATTTACATCAGCAGATACAGAACCAGTACTAATACATAATGATTGGCTTAGACAAACAAGAGTAGGGCCCATATTGGTTTTGTTTTAAAAACCATATGTCAGTGTGACTGGTATGTTCTTAAAGCGGAGCAAAACGTTCAGAGGAAGGTTTTTCAAATAAAAGAAACAAAAGTTTACCTTAAAAAACTTAGCTTTTATATACAACACATTTATATTTTAGTACTAGCAATGGTAATCATTGAGAGAACTGAATGTGAAAAAAATCTGCAAATCAAAATAAGGCAGAACAATCAATACCAGATCCACTAAAGCGTACCTTACTGGTAGTTGTGCAACATTTTGTGTGTAACTTAAAAAATGCCACTGACACTATATGCAAGACTTTGACATATGATACAGAAGCTCATGAAGTGTTTACTCTATGTCTGTGATGAACCTTACCCACCCAGGTGATAAACAATTCACCCTTCTCTCAGACAACAGGCTGTGCAGACTTAGAGCCTGGACGAGGTTGATTAGCAACCTCTCCCTTAAGGCTCATGAACTCTGTTACTCTATACTTTTATTTCTCAGTCTGGCCTGCATGACACTTCGAGTTTTCAAATGTTTTAACATGTTACTGATTGACAATAAATCAATGAATCTGAATTTGAATATTTGCAGAAACAGTGATTACCTCCAACTTGAAAGTCAGGTTAACAGAGAGCCCGGTTTCTGTATTTTTTAAATAATTCTAATTTACAAACTGTTAGACGACTCTTACATTTGCATTTGGTAAAATCTTTTTCAGGACTTGTTTTACATACCAGAAATTTCCCTCTTGTACTGCCCCTAGTCAGTCCTAGATAAGAACTCCTCTATGTTTTTTTAAACTGAAGCAACACTGAGTACTTTGTACTATAGACTGGATACTAACTGTTCATTATTGTAACAGAAACCCGTACAAAAATCAGAGAGATCTCTTAAAATTGTATTTGTCTGTGTTGCAGTGGCTGGGTAAAAGTTGATGTATCTGGTCCCTGTTTCTGTCAGTAGGCATTCCAGGGGGTCTTCTTGTTGTTAAATTTAATAAGTCATGCTACAATAACCGCTGCTATTAGATATTGCACACATGATAGCACACAGCTGCACAATCCTACAGTATCTTTCTTGTTTTATCTAAGCCCTGCCACAAAGTAGTAAACACTGATGTTATCTCTGCACAGTGAAAATTTATTTGTCTCAAACACATGCCCTTAAAGACATACTCTCTGCATTAAATATGACAGTCTAGGGTGTGACAGAAGTTCTCATTTGCTACTGACCTACACCGACATTGACTGTCTCAATAATCTGAACATAGTCTACCAGTTAATGTTTCATATGCCAATTGACATCACCAACCAAATATAACCTGGCATTGCTGTCCAGTCATGGTGTCAGTTTGCTTAAGGACACAAAATATCTGTCAGAAGATATTAAGTGAGGTGTTGACCAAACACCAAACAGTCTTACAAAGGACAGCAAAGTTCATTATTCTTTGGGGTTTGTTACTAGTCTATGGGGTGTTTATACAACAAGCCAACAATTGACACTAAGGAACATGTTCCTTAGTGTCACATAGACCAACACAATTGAAGAGATCATTCTGATTTTTTGTGGGGTTTCTGTTAAAGTGAAGAGCAGTTAGTATCTTATTTACAGTACAAAGCACCCTGAGTTGGTTGTTATGGGGAATTATATATTTTTTTTAGCAGGAGTACTTGCCCATAGACCCAGGTGCACTACTCTGGATATATTTTTAAACCTATATTAAATCTCCGTTTAAAAAAAAAACTCTGCATCTACATGGAGTCTTAGACTCTAATCAAAAACAATGTTATTTATTATTTATGTTCTGCCACAAGGTGGCAATGAGTATGAACAGGGAGTATGAACACAGTAACAGGAAGTCAAGAAGGGCATGGAATGGACAAGCAAACAGACAGGGTAAAGGAAGAATCCAGCAGAAAAATGACACCCAATGAGCTTATATAATGGGGGAAGTGTGGAGAATGACAAAGGAACCAGATAGGCTAATTGGAGAAAATGTGAAGCAGCTGAGGAAGAATCAAGGCAGGAAGGCTGAAGGCAGGAGACATAAGTGAAGCTTTGTCATCTGGATGGATTGATGTAATTAGCATTGCTTTCACAGCCAGAGAGATTACTGTAAAGATGGTCAAAACATCAAACACAGCAGTCTCTTACATTATATGGTGTGCGTGTATTTGCAGCTCTAAATTATTGATCTTCTATCCAAACGACAACATTAACTGCATAAAGCTGTTATTTAGTTATTTTTTTCTTGGAGGTGTTCAGCTAACAGCTCAGTCACCACACATGTCACACTGTGCATTCTCTCCCAGCCAGTTTGGTTAGTGGGCTGTCCCCTTGGCAGTTATCTCTGGACATCGACCTCCACAACTAGGCATCCATACCCCATCAATGTCCTTCCCAGCCTACACTAAAAACCGTGGAAAACCTGGTGCATTAAACCAAAATAATATTTTCCACAAAAAGTGAGGAATGTACCCACAGGCATTTTTGATTGAATTTTTAACACATTAAAATATATTCGGTGATAAAGAACAGTGTAGCACAGCAAATTGCTTGCCAGCACAAACTTATAAAATTCAGACTGGCAGTTGGACTCTTTAATGCATGGAGACAAATGGATACCATAAATTAATAAAAACAGACAGTTCGAGAAGTTTCTGACTAAGGCAAAAGACAGACCATACATAGTAAAACGAAAACAGAAGAAAAACAGGAAATGGGTTGAAATGGATTTCAATAGCACAAAATGTATTCAGAGACGACACATATTTATTTAATTCTCTTCAGTGACTACAATAAAACTTTTTTCAAATGTCTCTATTACTCTGTTTCCTTCCTTTCTTTAATGGATATTGATTTAGTCTTAAGGACAAACTCTAAGATCCTGTCTTTGTGAAAATTTCTTACCTCTCTGTCTTGCTAACTCCTCAGTTTCTAACCTCGATTTGTGTCTCTCACCCTATTTTGAAGCCATTGTACCCATCCAAATAGCAAAAGTGTGTAGGTTGGTTTGTGTGTGTGTGAGTGTGTGCATGTCTGCGTACGTCAAAGTGCAGCTTTAGCAGAGTGACAGTGATGTCAGACACATAACGATTTCCTATTGGCTGTCAGTCCCCGAGGCCTAACGACCTGTTATTGATCTGAGCAATTAGCATTCGCACCTTTAATTAATACTGAAGTCTGATGTGTGCATGTGAGTGTGGGCACGCACGCATATATACAGCAGACTTTTAATTAATGGTAAGTAGAGGGGCTGTGAAGAAAGATAAGAGAAGATGCAAGAGAAAGAGATAAATGTGAAAAAGCAGGAATTTGGCAAAAATTGTGAAGCCCCCTTGAGGTGAATGTGTTTTGAATAATAAAACTTTTTATATAAACTAGCTTTACTTGTGTTTTGTGAAGATTGAAAATACTTCTGAGTGTAACTCATATTTAGTGTTATTCAGCAAGCATCAACAGAATTGATGAAAATCAGTTTGTCTAAAACAAACGGTTTATTAAACTGCAAGTGACTCATCCTGCTGGAGATATTCATGCAAACAACAGTATTCCCTTGGTCGGAGTGGATCAAACATCCAGCAGAAACTCCCGAAACGCCCCTCATATAAGCATCAGTTTAATGCAAAACATGTCCATTCTTCAAATGTCTGCAACACTGAAACTGTTACCAATCCATCTTATGAAATCAAACAGGGCTTATTTATCTGTTCTGGCCTTAAAAAAGCCTATCAAATCATATCAAACAAAAGCAAATACTGTTTATTACTGTTTTAGTAACAAAAACTAAGCGAGGTTGTTGTTCAGTCCTGATGGCAGCAGCCAGTAAACACAGGACAATTAGAGAGAGGTGGTGTGTGGTGTTTTTTGTTGTTTTTCTTTGTATGCATATGTATGGGTCTAATGAAGTTCTGTTGACAGAATGCCTTGGGGGGGGGGACTACCTGATGGTTTATTGAACCATGCCTCAGAGAAACATTGATCACGGTATCAAGCTGTACCCACACAGACATAGATACACGTGCAGCACACACACACCTTTATCCTTGTACATGTGGTGTGACATGCACACACTGGTATTGGAGGTTTCTCACGGGCAGACTGTTGAAGTGGATGTAGGGAGCTCATAATTGACATCCGCATGTTTCTTTGTGAGCAGTCAGGTTGCAGCTCATTCAATTAAATATGGAAAAATTGCATGGCTATAAGAATCTAAGTACATCTTTTCAACTAGAATTGGTAGATGGATATTCAAGCCACGAAAAAAAGAGATAATTGTGACAACTGGATTATTGTGTTTCTACAAAATGATTAACTTGTTTCAGGCAGTCAAGTTTTATTGCATCTTTACTTGGCTGAGTCTAATAATGTATATCTGTCACATGAAAGTTTTCAGCTATCTCCATTGAATTTCAAAGAGGAAGCAGATTTTTCACTTCCTGCTTTAACATGAAAGCAAATCCCTGTTTGAATCGATTGATTACAAATTTGTGTGCATAGCGACCCTTAAAGTGAAATATATGTCATACTAACATTCATTTTAGCCAAATCAACAAGAGAAACGTAGGTTTTGAAAATATTTTCTTCAAATATGATTTTTAAAGCCACTTTTGGCAGGAACCGGCTCAAATGACTCCTACTGCTAACATCATTTAATTAAAAAAATTAATTATTTAATATTTTGTATTTGCGCATGAGCGCCACAGAAAGGGGTCATTTGATGCAGTAAAGACCAACCAAAATACAGGGGTTGGACAATGAAACTGAAACACCTGGTTTTAGAGCACAATAATTAATAGTATGATGTAGGGCCTCCTTTTGTGGCCAATACAGCGTCAATTCGTCTTGGGAATGACATATACAAGTCCTGCACAGTGGTCAGAGGGATTTTAAGCCATTCTTCTTGCAGGATAGTGGCCATGTCACTACGTGATACTGGTGGAGGAAAACGTTTCCTGACTCGCTCCTCCAAAACACCCCAAAGTGGCTCAATAATATTTAGATCTGGTGACTGTGCAGGCCATGGGAGATGTTCAACTTCACTTTCATGTTCATCAAACCAATCTTTCACCAGTCTTGCTGTGTGTATTGGTGCATTGTCATCCTGATACACGGCACCGCCTTCAGGATACAATGTTTGAACCATTGGATACACATGGTCCTCAAGAATGGTTCGGTAGTCCTTGGCAGTGACGCGCCCATCTAGCACAAGTATTGGGCCAAGGGAATGCCATGATATGGCAGCCCAAACCATCACTGATCCACCCCAATGCTTCACTCTGGGCGTGCAACAGTCTGGGTGGTACGCTTCTTTGGGGCTTCTCCACACTGTAACTCTTCCGGATGTGGGGAAAACAGTAAAGGTGGACTCATCAGAGAACAATACATGTTTCACATTGTACACAGCCGAAGATTTGCGGTCCTTGCACCATTGAAACCGACGTTTGGCATTGGCATGAGTGACCAAAGGTTTGGCTATAGCAGCCCGGCCGTGTATATTGACCCTGTGGAGCTCCCGACGGACAGTTCTGGTGGAAACAGGAGAGTTGAGGTGCACATTTAATTCTGCCGTGATTTGGGCAACCATGGTTTTATGTTTTTTGGATACAATCCGGGTTAGCACCCGAACATCCCTTTCAGACAGCTTCCTCTTGCGTCCACAGTTAAACCTGTTGGATGTGGTTCGACCTTCTTGGTGGTATGCTGACATTACCCTGGATACCGTGGCTCTTGATACATCACAAAGACTTGCTGTCTTGGTCACAGATGCGCCAGCAAGACGTGCACCAACAATTTGTCCTCTTTTGAACTCTGATATGTCACCCATAATGTTCTGTGCATTTCAATATTTTGAGCAAAACTGTGCTGTTACCCTGCTAATTGAACCTTCACACTCTGCTCTTACTGGTGCAATGTGCAATCAAAGAAAGACTGGCTACCAGGCTGGTCCAATTTAGCCATGAAACCTCCCACTCTAAAATGACAGGTGTTTCAGTTTCATTGTCTAACCCCTATATATATTATATGTTATTATCCTGATTCCATTGAACACAGAGTTGTGTATAAATAAAATTTTGCTGCAAGCGATCCCAATAGGCAACTTTTTAACTGAAGGAGAAATGTGTACATGTGTGTTGTGGCTTTTAGCAAAATAGGGAGACATTACTAGCTCTAATATATTTTTCATTCTGGCAGCTGCAAGACGATCAAATGTTTTTTGTAGTTTCCATCTCCCGAATATTATTATAACAATTAGAATTATATGCAATCAAATCATTATCAAAGACCCACCAATCAAGACTGATGTCCAGGGAGGGTGCAAGTGTAATTAGTGCTTGTTTGTAAGTATATACCAGTTAAGAATAATATTGTGGCCTTCTACTTAATATTGAGCCAGTCCTTCTTTTGCACCCAAATAGCTCTGAACAGTCTGTGCATGAACAAAGAACATCTGGATGTCTAGAAATATAATGCAAACCAGGCAAATAAAGTAGGACAAAAGTAAAAGATAAGACATCTGAAAAGGAATTTTCTGTCATCATTCCTTTTTACATACAAGCTAAGATAATCAATGCAGCTCAGCCAGCTGCTAAAGAAAGTTTTAAAACAGTTTGAAGCCTCTTTGTATCTTCAGCTTTGGTTAATCTGGTTTTGTTTTTGATTCTACTTTTGTTTGGAGCCTTTAATTGGAGGAGTGTGCTTAGAAAAGCCTGTTGCTTTGACACTGCTTTGAAGTTTAATAATAATAGACAAAATGATAATCGGTACTTTTAAATTCTCCCCGTGTTTATGTAATGGAAGTAATAGCTCTTTGATTTTATATATTAAAAGGACAGCATTGAAAGTAGGTATTTCTCATGCAAAACATTGGTACCAAACTTCCCTACAGGCCTCCTTGGGAACACTTTATAGTTGCACTCTGGGTGACAGAATCTTATAGTGTCTTGTTTGTTTCAGAGATTAATTAAATTAAGGTTTTTAAGGTAACTCAGAGACCCTTGGTCAAATGCATTTGGGCCCACTTTAGCAAGAGCATTTATATCTTTATATGCCTGCTTTGTAGCCTGCTACACTTACTATTTTGTTTAAATGCTAAATATGTCAGTTCTGAAAAAGCTAATTGTGTATTAACCACTGCTGCGCTCATGCGACTAACAAAACACAAACATGGGTCTCCTGTGTAATGTCCAATGAATGCCTCTTACAAATCAAATGGAAAAACAAAGAAAAAAATTAGGAAAAGCAGACAGAAACAGGCGCTAAAGACTTTCCTCTTTATTGCTTGGGTAAATTGTGTCCAAATACAGCGTTGCATTATTCCCTTAGAGGCCAATTAGGTAACTAGTGTGTTTTGATCATGATTAAAACACACAATTTATGCTACTATCATCAAGTTTACAGCTTTACTAAATTCCGCATTCCGTGATAAATTTGGAACTTGTGTATGAAGTTCTCATGTAACCACATCTGAAGTGGATGATTGGAGCAGAAACAGGATGATTGGAATAGGAGCAGGAATAGCTGAGTTTAAAGGCAGTTGCCTTAAATAGTGATCCCTCTTGTGAACTGTTCAGGTAGGTAACAGTCATTATTTTTAGATAAATACTGGAGAGGTGGATAATTTTTAGCTTCTAGGGTCATAACAATTTACAAAACTGGATGACTTAAAACATATCTCTCATTATTCCTCTAATTCTTTTTTATTATTTTTGGTTTTCCTGAATCTCAGTTCTGTGTTTCACACAGTTTATCATAACATAGTAATTGATAGACTGGAAAAGGGGGTGCTAAAGGACATTTTACTTGCCAGATCTTGGTGGAAAACTTTCTGTCAATTAATGACTATAAATTCTAGTGAACAAAGATCACATTGGGCTCCTCATATACGTGCTTAAGCTACTTCAGCTATTTCTATTTAATATCTACAGTGTATGCTCCACCCAGTGCAAATTATGGAGAGTTACGCTGAAGACCCTCAACTTTACATTTCGTTGTCACCATATGCCACAGCCCATTACAGTCACCAAGTTGAAAATTCCTCCAGCTTAATGCATAAACAGAACTCTTTGTTTTTGGTACAAGAACTATTAGCGATCTTAACTCAGCTAGACTTCAGGCTAAAAACCACAGAGAACATAAAAAACGTAGGTATTGTTATGGACTCATACATAAATGTTACCATCTTAATAAAGTATATTACTAAGTTAGCCCATTACTTCCAAAAACATTGCCAGATATTTCAGTTTTCTGTCACAAAATATGTAAAAATAGAAAAGAGGACCATGCTTTTGAGTAGGTTATGTTCTTGTAATGGTTTTTTTACTTGTCTCTGCAAAAGTAAAATTAATAAGCTAGTTGCAGCTGTTTTCTTGTGAGGATACAATCCTGACCAACACCAGGCTTATGGATCACGTCACACCACTCTTTAAATCACTGCGCTAGTTCCCTGTTTGTAAAAGAATACAATTTTAAATCTTGTTAATGGTCAAGGCCTAAATATTTTTAAGAGTTGCTTGTTGGGTTGGAAACATCTTGACCCCTCAGGTCATCAGAGGCATCTTCATTCAGGACCAGAATTAAAATGGGAGACGGTACTTAGTTTCTATGTTCATCTTCTCTGGAACTTACTACCTGAAAATCTGAACTTGAAACTGAAAACATTATTATTTACTGCACCTTCCCCAAAAAGTTTGAATATAATTTATCAGTTTGTAATTATCATTGCTTAACATTTTTTTTTTTATTTGTGTGGTTTCTTTTATATTATTCTGTATTTCTATTAGTGTTTCAGTGACTTGTTTTTAATGTCATATTCTTTACCTTTGTTCATTCTTTGGGTATAGAGCGCGTTGGATTACTTTGTGCATAAATGCTGCAATATGAATGAACTTACCTTACCTTGCCTTGCCTTGTGTGGTGTGGTGTCCTAAAATCAAGTGGATGTCATGTGACAAAATCTCTTTCAGCTGAAGTTATCTTCAAGCAAACTCCTTTGTACCTTTAAAACCCTTTCTGTTTTCATCTTTCAAACCTCCCCGCAGGCTGTGTGTTTGGGGGCTCAATAGGACTTTGTATGGAATAAAGTCAGTCGTCACATCCCCTGCTGTTCCACTTTCCGGACTGCAGTTGGTGAGGACTGTAGGAGGCTGGAGCTGTGCCAGCTTGTTTTATCACTTGAATTATCTTGCTTGCCCTCTTCCTCCTGTCGTGTTTGATGTCCATGGAGAGTCAGAATTCATTACCAACGTCCTCATCAACAATAAAAGTGGGAGCTGTTCTCTGCCCTTCTCTTCACTGAGCTGTGGCCACTTTCAGACACCATTTGCACTTTTTTGACACTTCTTATCATATTGTTTAATTTGTTAGAAAAAGTGTCTTAAATAAAAACTCTGATCTTGATTTACCTGTTCATAGATTTGTGAAATTTAACCACAGTTGAGAAAATGTCTCTTTTTTTAGCCCCTTTTGCATTGCTTATGGAAAGCTCAGGGTGTGTTTTGAAACAAGTTTACCTGGGCAATTTCACTTTCCCGGGGCCTTATTTTCACAGGTAAAATGTGCTACTTTGAGGTAGG